>VMDO01033990.1:0-17424 GCA_007922755.1 Pedetes capensis | reverse complement strand
AGGAAAAGTTTCTATCTTAAACAGAAATGGAACCCAAGGACATATAGAAAAATACTACATAGTAAAAGATAGAGAAGACTTGGATAGAAAACTTAGATGGGAAGGGGGGCAGGGGGGAAACATAGAGGAGGGTAAGGGGTAACCTATATGAATAATGTTTATCAAATTGCATATATGAAAATTGTCACAATGAAAAGTATGTCAAAATGAATCACATTATGATGTACATTAAAAATTTCTAATTAAAAAAAACCATACCTTTCTCTGTTCCATTCTTTAAGGTATCCATAAAGTATATATTTCTAAAAACAAGTTTTTCATGGAACCTACAAAAGAACAATGACCTATATCAACCTCTCTGTCTAAATTAGAGTTCTTCATTATCGGCACTTGAAAATTGAAGGCACATGATCCCTGGATGTGGAAGGTGCCCTACAGACCATTTATTAGAATCTGTGTTGTGTATCCAGCAGGTACCCACTACGAACTTGTTGCAACCTTCCTCAGATTGATTGTGGCGACCACAAATATCTCTGGACATTGTCCAATGTCCCCTGGGCAAAATAACCCCTGCCAAAATAACTCCATATTGATGACTGACAATCAGTAGAAATGAGACTTGTCCTGTATCCCTAGCTAGTAGAGATTAAAGATTATTAGTTTCAGTTTTCATATAGACTATCTTCCGATCAACAAAAATTAGACTGGGAACTGCAAAAGAACTATGTTGTTGTTAGGTGCCTTCCAGTCAAATCCGACTCATAGAGACCCTATGTAAAACAGAATGAAACACTACCTAGCATTATGCCATGCACATGATCTTTTCATGTTTGAGTCCATTGTTGCAGCCACTACATTCTTCACATTTTGAGTCATGCCATATCAGTAAAAGGATATCCCAGAAGGGTTACTCCATTCCTGTCATTAAGGTCAACTCTACTTTGAGGAGGCAACTCTTCCCTAGGAGTTTCTTCAAATGCTTCCAGCTCGGGGGATCATTTTCTGGCACTGTATTTGATGGTGCTTCTCTGCTACTCATAGTTTTTAATGACTGTTTTGGAAGTGGGCTGCTAGTTCCTTCTCCCTAGTCTTTCTTAGTCTGGCAGCTCAGCTGAAATACCAGTGGCATAGTTTTCAGCAGCACAGCAATATGCAAGCCCATTTTGTAAATGTCAGAGCTTTTTTTTTTTTTTTTTTTAACTTAATCTAGGAAAAATAATCCAAAAGAGGAGCTATTCAGAAATAAGTAGAATTTTTAAATCATTTTCTTCTGAAGACCTTAAAATACAATTGAGTACAGTATATAAGGTTATCTGCAGATAGACATGGACATGCTAGTGTGTGTGCTACAGAATGTGTCATGAATGAGCAGGGGAAAAACCTGGAACTGGGGGAATCCAATGGCAAATAAAATATAACTCAGGACTACAGTGGGGTAGAAAATCAGGTAAGCAAACAGAAATCAAGTGCAATAGACCTATTACAAACACAGAGAGAATCATTAAATAGGATATCACCGGGAAATGATAGAATGATGCATGGCAGGTGGTAACATACATGTATGACTCCATCAAGAGAAGGCACCCATACTGAGACAGTTGGAATTGCGTCTCTTCATAGTCACTTTCTTATTTCCCCTTCTTGTGGAGACAGCCATCTTCTTAGGAAGGCTGGCCTACAAACCTGCATATGGTGATTAGTAAAAACAGCCTCCTGGGTTGGTAGCATATGATCAGACACATTTGTTTGGCTAAGGCATTCCTGTGGTACTGTGTCTAGTAACAAACAGCAAGTTAATGGATGTGTCTGCCCTGACACATCTAGTTTCCATCTCACTGCTGAACTGATTTTCAGCAGGGAATATGGACATATGTTTAGATTGGAAATGTAATTGATTGTGTTTGTATCTGCTTTCTCATTTTCCAAAAGAATGTTTAAAACTTACATGAGAAACCCCAGTAAGCCTATTTGATGTGCTTAGGCCTTGATAAATACATTTAAACAGAGTGTCATAAATCACATTTTCCATTTGTGTATTTGTCATTTTGTAGGATCGTTACAGCACTTGCTACAATTGGAATTTTTTTACCCTGTTTTTATTGTGCCTCCTGCACAGGAATATGAAGTCTATGACAGATGGTCCTTTACTGTCTTATTCCCTACTGTCTCCACAGCCCCTTGTCTAGTGCTGAACATGTAACAGGCATTCAATAAATCTCTGTTTAATGAATAGTAATCTAATGATTTGGCAGTAAACAATCAGATGACACATTCCTATTCAAGTGACAAATCCTTTTGAATATTTTGGTCTCAAATTATTGTGCCTATGGAGAAATAACATACTATCTGCTTATATTGGTGGTCAACTTTCCTTGTGTCTTAGTAGTGTCAGGGACACTATCAACAGAGGCCCTGTGGATTTCCCAGTGATATGCAGATGAAAAAATCATTCTGATCTCTTGTATTTTGACAGCACCCATGAAAGACTGCATATCAGCCTGAGAACTTGAAATACCTTTGGTGGCTTTGGGGTAAAAGACAGACCATGGAGCAAAACAGTAATACAAAGTTACATTTTTATCTGGCCTCCCTGCAATGAAATCTTGACCTTCTGTTGAACCTAAGTAGGAAATAGGAAACTTTGAATTTAGTTATTGCCATGGAGTCCTACTGCTATTCAGTAGAATGCATGAGAGTAAAACCTTTCACTGAAGAAATCATTGCACTAATTAGATCCCAGGAGCAGTTACCTGCAACAATGAAGAGAGAATCATAGAATGTGCACCATATGCATAACTATCCAGTGGATAAATACATACTAACCATTCAATATTCATCCCCAGACCAGCATCTGCACAGTGACTATCTAGATTTGAGCATCTGCTGTATGCCACTCGGTTAAAGCCTAGTAAAAGTGAAGTGAATGGGCCGCGTAAGTGAAAAATTGCTTCACAAACATTGGTATTGGGAAAGAGGAATTCATAGCTGGGCAAAGCAAGCTGTGAAAATTGTGCTTCCTGAAAAAAGGAGGCCTGGCACAGACTTTGAAATGACTCCTCATGACTAAGGACCTCACAGGAGCAAAAGATTTAACATAGCCCTTTGAACATTGTGCTATTTGAGGGAAGATAACTCTATTTTTACTTTTATGCACAGGTTTTACATATAATGAATCCATATAGTAGCTATTTTACTTAATAGAGAAGCATTTTTAGGAAAGTTCTATGAATTACCAGAATCTATAAAAATTCTTAACATAATCAACAAATATTATTTAATTTGGAAAATCAGGAATGATGCTAGTATAAGAATTCTTTGGAATTTAAGATAATTTGTTGTTGTTGTTGTTAGGTGCCGTCGAGTCGGTATCCGACTCATAGCAACCCTCATAGGGTTTTCAATGGCTGACTGTTTTGGGATTGCCTTGGGAGTGGATTGCCAGGCCCTTCTCCCTAAGATAATTTTTAAGACCATAGTAAATAAGGATCAACAAAAATACTCTCATCCTTAGAAAGAAATATGATTGTAACACTCCTACTAACATCTTGAGAAAACAATTACAAATAAAAAATCTATTTAAAATACACATGATTTTTATTAGAGCTCAGTAGTTGCACTGATTTTTAGAGGGATATAACTATACAGTGGTCAGTGCATCCTTTCTTGGCAAACAAAACTAGATATAGCTATACTGAGTAGGCTATGCAACCGGACTTGCTATCCTCTACTTAGAAGTTCAAGTGTTTTAAACTCCAACATGTGTCCTTCATTAGTATCTTAGCACCATGGTTCTTATCTGTGCATCAGTACATTACTAAAAATCCCCAAGAAAAGTGATACAATGTCTTAGTCATATATAGGAGAGTAAAATAAAGAAAATAATCACTTTCCAAGTAGAAGAAGCAAGTTAGGTACTGCAATGCAGTGCTGAAGTGTTTTAGAATGACTTGTGCTTAGAGCACTCTTTGTTGATTTGTAAGTAGTCACCTCTCATTTCTAAAACATCTGAATGAGGAGTGGCAAAGAGAGAACAGATTGGATTAAAAGTCATGACTCCACAAAGAAACTCACAAACTACATACTCAGCTTCCTATTCTCCAGTTTTTTTTTTTTCACTCATGTTGGAATATATTGAGGTCATCAGTTAATTCAAGGGCAGACAAATGTCAGGTTATTACCACAAGTGCCAAACGCTCATGAATGTGGAAATCATGATGTTGTGCCATCAGAATGATTTTTTTGTTTTTCATTTCAGAGGTAGGTATGCAAACTTAGGTAATGTGAAATGAGCCTAGAGTCGACTGTAAAAGAATTTAGAGGAACAAATGACAATAAAACTGCTTTCAGCTGCAACTTTTACATTTTTTTCCTTGAAATCTCTTTTTACCTTCCTTGAGTTCCTTTAGTAATACTGTAGTAAATATTACCAGTTGCTAACCCAATATCCATTTTCTCTTCTTTAATAGCATAATCCCCAAACTTGTTTAGTGTGACAATGTGCTTCACCTAAAGACTACATTTCTGGACCTCCATTGCAGAGAAAATGGGTGAGAAAACTAAGTTTAAACTGATAAAATATAAGTCAAAGTGTTATGTGGGATATTCAGGAAGTCTCCTTAAAGATAACCAACTCCATTGCCTAAGTTGCCTTCGTCCTTCTGATGCATGGAACACAGATGCAATGGCTAGAACTTAAGCAGCCATCTTATACCACATCACAAGAGTGAGACAGAAAAATGATGAAGTTTCAACCCAAGTTGAATTTAGGATTGAAATATCATCCCTGGGATCTCTATCCTTGTTTTGTTGCTTAAACCCGTGGCAAGTTGGCTTTTGTATTATGCAGCTAAATCAAATCCTAATTGATATAAAATACTCACAGGAATTCCCAAAGATAAAATGATAGAGAAAGGATAAAGCAAGTGTAAGGTCGTTAAAGAAGCCAATAAAATATGCATACATAGGAGTCTAAGTCTCAGAGAGCAGGCATATGTCTGTGATGAAAAGTTTGCCTTTTTAAATAGTTAAAGAAATAAGAACATGCATTTATTCATGCAACTTTCAATACATTTTGCAATAAATGTTTCAGATATCATCAACTCTAAATATTAGTATTTGACGTTCTATTTTATTTACAGTCCTATTTTATACTTCTCTTTTACCAAATAGGGGATTGTATTAATTAGCTTTTATGTCACTGTGAACAAAACACCTTACAGAAATTGCTTAATGAAGAAAAGCTTTATTTGGCTCATGGTTTCAGAGGGTTTCAGTCTATAGCATCAAGGAAGACACTGTAGAGCAAATGGCAGAAATATGTGGCAGAGGAGAGCGCATCACATCACTGCAGACCAGGAAGCAGAGAGAGCTTCCTGAAACTTGGAGTTGGATATTACCTTCAAAGGCCCACACTCAGTGACCTACATCTCCCAGCTACCTCCCACTTAATAAAGTTTCTGCAGTCTCCTAAAATAGCACCACCAGCTAGAGACCAAGCATTCAAACTTGAGCCGGTGGAGGACATTCTACATTCAAACCATAGCAAGGACTAAATTTTATTGAGATTTTACTATGGATTAGGTACTATAATGAGTTCAATGGTGTCTTTCAATAATTCATGTCCAACCAGAACTGCAGAATATGACTTATTTGCAAACGGAGACTTTCCAGAAGTCATTGTTTGATGAGTTGGGGACATAGAGGTCCAGGACATGGGCACTTTCCCAAACTTCTACCGCTGAGTCTTTGCTTATCCTCTCAGCCATCACTGACTGAAAGCAATTCACTCAGCACTGGCATTATATGGGCTTTGACCTTAGCCAGAGTCACAGAAGGTTTTTGGATTCCAGGTATCTGTTTTGCAGTTGAAGAAGGGTTTATATTGCCAGGCAGAGTGATGATCAGCAGCAGGAACCAAAACCATTTACTAGGGGGACTGATGACACAGACAACAGATGCCTGAAACATTTCTGTCACCATTCTTCTGAAGCACAGACCAGTTATATTCAGGAGCTTGACAGTCTGCAAGCTTTTGGTCCTAAACTATGACTTTTTATTTATTTATTTATTTATTTTCGGTACTGGAGGTTAAACCCAGGGCTTCATGCGTGTAAGCTTTGCAAGTGCTGGACCACTGAGCTGCACCCCCAACCCATTTTTTTTTTTTACTTTTTTTGAGACTGAGTCTCACCAAATTACACAGACTGCCTCTGGTCTTGAACTTGCAGTCCTCCTGCCTCCGCTTCCCGAGGCACTGGGATTACAGGTGTGAACCACTGTGCCTCGCCCTAACCTATGATCTTAACTGACCATACCCAGTAGTATGTATCTTAAATTGAGCATGTATGCACCCTGAACTACCTCCTCTTATGCATATGTATAGACTTTCCCCACAAAAAAATCCCCAAACTTCTTTTGTTCAGGGAGAGTATCATTTTGGGAACCATACCCAGGGATACCTGCCTGGAAGCAATGCTTCCTTCTTTACCTTTTAACCTTGGTTTTGCTTATCTTGAACTTGCACCCACCAAGATTCCAACCCTTTGCCTTCCATTACAAAATCTTACAGGATTAGGGTTGGCTTTAAATTCAATGGCATATATCTCTACAAGAGAGGAAAATTTAAACAAAGGAAGAGCTACAAGATACAGAGAGAAACAGATGTAGAAAAGAAGGTCAAGTGAAGATGGAGGCAGACACAAGTCAAGGTAATGCTAAGGTTTGCCTGTAACTACCTGAAGCTAGGCGAGAGACATTTTTTGGCTGCTTTTTCATTGCCTCCATCAGAAACCATATACTGTTGACACCTTGATTTCAGACTTTTCGCCTCTTGAACTATGAAGGAATACATTTCTGTTTCTTTACCACTATGTTTAGGGTTTTTTGTTACAGTACCCCCACAGAACTAATATAAGAGCCTAATATACATTTTCTTATTTAATCATCATAACAATATAGTCAGAGAGATATTATTTGCATTTTACAGATAACCACTGAAAATCAGATTGAGAAAGTAAATTCATTCACTACTTTTGTATGTGGGGCTGGGATTTAGCTCAGTTGGTAGAGCACTGTGCTGCAGTCTCTGAGGTCCCGAGTTCAATTCCCAGCACCGCAAAAATGGGAGAAGGGCCTGGCAATCCACTCCCAAGGCAATCCCGAAACAGTCAGCCATTGAAAACCCTATGAGGGTTGCTATGAGTCGGATGCCGACTTGACGGCACCTAACAACTTTTGTATGTATGCAGTGCCTCTTCTGTGCTAAACTCTGTTTATATACTAAGAAGTACACAGATGAATAAGTCAGTTTGCCTAAGCTGGCACATATTATAAGTGGCCAAGTAAAAATTTAAATCCAGGTCTTCTGCCTAAGAAGGCATGATTTATGTTATCATGTTGGAAAGGAATGATTCTTCAGTCTCCTAAATGATGTGTTATTAATGCTCTGTCAGTGTCAGTCACAAGATCTTGCACAGAAATGACTCTTCACTAATAGCTCCATTTGTGTTTCAGGGGTTTTCTCCCACCCAGGATGAAGCAGGCAACAGAGCACACACTTTTCTTTCCACAAGCAAATACTCAGGGAGAAATGAAATTTCTCCTCAAATAAAGGGCTGAAATAATGGTGTGTTTTTCCTTTGAAAGTGAAAATGGTTTTTTTTGCTGATATTTCAAATGCAAAGAGGGATTTGTATTATCTCCTCAACACATCTGGGTCATCTGTAGCACAAGGAAAACTTGTTTTCATTTCCTTCCTTGAGAATAAAAAATAAGTTTTCTTTGGCTACCAATTGTGATATTATATAATTACAAACATGAGTTGAGACCTTTCAGTTGCAACTATCCTCAGTACCTGACTTTGTTTGATTCCATCAATAGAAAAAGGATCTTAAGTCTCAGAACACAAAGAGGCAATAGGTAGAATGAATTTGGGTGGATTTGAGGCCAGACAGAACTAGAGTCAAGAACTGATTGTGTTACTATGAGAAAAGTGTAGAATCATAACATGACAGGGATCATAAGTTATTTCATTTCAGCCTGGGCATGGTAGCACATGCCTGTAATCCTAGCACTCAGGAGGATGAAGCAAGAGGATCATGAATTTGAGGCTAGCCTGAGCTACATAACAACATCCTGTCTCAAAAAAGTTACTTCGTTGCACTTCTCTAGTTTACAGGTGAGGAAATAGAAACCAAGAATGGGTAAGAGAGTTGGCCAAGGTTTGTTCAGGAAACGTTGGATGGTCGAATCAGTAATAGAAAGTAGAGTCCATTGCTTTGAGGCCAATGCCCTTTGTACAAATCATGGTCTAATTTAAACCTCAAAATTCTTGTCTCTAAACTAAGGCTAAACATACCAAGTTTGCATATCTAATAAAGGTATAAGCATCCAATGTGAGAACATGTATAAAATCTCGGGCCAAACACTTCCCCTCATTGAGCTTCAAGTTAAATTACCTTGCAATAAAGAAGCTATACTACATGACACCACATGTTACAATATTTCTTGCTTCTTTGTTTGGTTATATGTAAAGCGGCATAAGAATACATTTATTTTCCTATCACCCTAATTTCTGAACTGATCAATGTGTGTCTTCACTTCATTCAAGTTATTTTAGCAGCAGTGAGCAACATTTTGAGGTTAGATAGAAATAAAACTCTACCCCAAAGGAACTTCCATTTTACACATACCATTAAAGAACGTAATTAAGCGCACACACACAAAAAATCTGCTAAATGGCAAAAAATGAAAGTTTCACCACAATAAAGTAATGTTTCCTTCAATAATAGTTTTGCATCATTTTCCAACACTACTAATTTTGGTTGAAAAAATTCTTGCTTCTGTTTTAACTTCCATTATTTCTCAGGCAATTGTACTACAATGAAATGTTCATTTGCTTTCTAAATAATCGTTAAATAAGCACATCCATGAGTGCTAGAAAGTGCAATGAAATTAGAGTCACATAGCTGCAGTTGTTACCTACTCAGGTACTAGGTTCTGTTGGTGCAGGAAAATATGGAGGGAGGAAGATAAGAAAAGAGTCTTTATCCAATTATGTGTTTTATCTTCTTTCCAACTTCAAATAGGGGATTGGATGGGGTATTTTTTTGATGACCAAATTGAATAAATGCTGAGAATTGTAACTAAGATTGCTAATGAGGAACTTTTAATGGTTTTTAGAGAGGCAGTTAAAAGGCAGCTATGCAAATTTTTATTGCTCTTATACAAAAAAAGAAAAATCCATATACATATATGGTTATATATATATATGCTTCATATATATGTGTATATATACATACATACACACATACACACACACATATATATGTATAATTGTTAGGTGCCTGTGTGGTATGGCTGTAGACATATATATGTATGTATGTATGTATGTATGTATATATATATATATATATATATATATATATATATATATTTGTTGTTGTTGTTGTTAGGTGCCGTCAAGTCGGTATCCGACTCATAGCGACCCTCTGTACAACAGGGGAAACACTATTGTCAGTGCTTCTCTGCTGTTCATAGGGTTGTCGATGGCAGATTGATTTTTGGGAGGGGGTTGCCAGGTCCTTCTCCCAAGCCTACAGCTTCTGGTGTTCCCAGGTGGTCTCCCATCAGGTACTATCCAGGCCCAACCCTGCTTAGCTTCTGAGATCTGATGGGATCAGATACCACAGGGCTATGGCTGCAGGATATATATATATATATATATATATATATATATATATATATCCATTCATTCCCCCAATTGTCTGTCAGTTCAACAAACAGTCTTGTGTATATACTAGAGATCATTTTAGCCTTTAAAAACCGAGCAGTGGAAAAATAGACAAAACTTTTGTTGTTTGTTATTAGGTGCTGACAAGCCACATGCAATTCATAGTGACCCTATGTACAACAGAACCAAACATTCCCTGATTCTGTGCCAGGAACACAATATTTTTTGTTTAAAAGTATGCAACATATCAATTAGTGAAAAACCTATGAAACATAGTGAAGTTAGGAAGAATGAAATTATGAGGTAGGGATAAGGAAGACTGCTAACAGGGATAGGAATTACAGTGTGTATGGAGACTTGCAGAGATGAGGGAGCTGGCCATGAGGCATGTATCTGAGAAGAGCACCTGGGCAGAAAGATCAGCAGTGGCAAAGGGTGTGAGGCAGGGATTTGTAAAGGGTGTTCAATGAAAAGAGTGAAGTGGATAGCAAGCAGTAAAGGATGAAATCACCAAGGTAATGGACTGAGGGAGATCTCCCCAAGGTACACAGATCCCCAAATAAATTTCGACTTACAGTGTGATGAGAAGCTGTAAAAACATTTTTAACAGAGAAGAATATGATCTGGGATGTGCCTTAAGAAGATCAGTCGAGCTACTTTTCTGAGAACAGGTTGAATAGGAACAAGGACAGAAATGGTGATATCAGTCAGCAGGCTGCAGAGATCACAAAGATAAAAAGTGACCAGGAATTACACCAGAGTGGTAACTAATAGTGGTGATTGGGAGAAGTGTCAGATCACGTCCCTGTTAGTCAGCTTCCTGTTAAAAGTACTAGAGATAAGCTGAGAAAGAGCAAAGGCTTATTTTGGCTCCCAGTTTTGGAGTCCCCAGTTCATGATTGGGGACATATATTGATATTAGGTCACTAGTGGATTGATAGCACATTGTGGCAGGAGAATGTGATAGAGCAAGCTGGTTACCTCAGGGCCAGGATGCAAAAGAGAAAGAGAGGCTGATGTTGCACAACCCACTTCAAGGGCACACCCCCAATGAACAGAAGACCTTCCAACTGGCCCCACCTACCCAGATTTCTACCACCTTCCAATGGCACCAAGCAGAGGACTAAGACATTCCAGGTCAAAGTGATAACAATGATTACATTTCTTTCTTTGTGTGTATGTGTGTGTGTGCCGTACTAGAGATTGAAGCCAGGACCTCCTTCCTGATATGCAAGCACTCTACCACTGAACCAAACCTCCATGGATATTTCAAATTTTAAAAAGGAACAAACACAAAAAGGAGAATAGTTCTTCAGCCATAATATGTAATACATGGGCACTATAAGCAACTCTCAAGGTCAAGCTAAAGGAATTGTTAACTGTAGGGGGCCATCTTATATTCTCTAGGTGGTAGCAGGGAGGAGACCACCAAGTTTAATTGCTTGGCTTTATTCCAAAGGATCCCATTTACTGTTAACTTGCAGAAAGGAAATGAGGGGGAAAATCCATTTTAAACATCCTAATATGTCTAAAAGTTCCTAAGAGAAGTTATACTCCTGTTGTTATTCTCCCTGCATTTTTTTTTCAGGACTAAGTGTTAAACTAGGAGAAGGACATGGCAACCCACTGCCAAAACAATACCAAAACACAGTCAACCACTGGAAACCCTATGAAGGTCACTATGAATCAGATCCCAACTCAAGGGTACTTAATAACAACAAAGGTTGATCCAGGGGTCTCACACATGATAGGCAAGCACTGTACAACTTAGCTGTACCCTGAGCCCCTCTTTTTTATTTTTGTATTTTGAGACAGAGTCTCACTAAGTTTCACAGGCTGCATCTGGCCTCAAACTCATGATCCTCCTACCTTAGCCTCCTGAGTCACTGGGATTGCAGGCATGTGCTGTGGAGCCTGGCTCATTTCCCCCTTTTATGTTATTAGTTTAGGTTTACATTGTCAGTAGCCAGATATTGAAATATGTGTCCTGGGACACCACTGGGTAATTGAAAGGAAACTAACTGTGAGGGGATTTTTAAAAAGTAAATATTTAAATAAGAAAATGCAAATGAGAAAACATGTGCTGTCACATCAATATATGAATTTTTTCCCAGCTAAAATCAGCTGCATAGCCAAAAAGTCACAGGTGTACATGGTATGTGATAATTAGAGAATGAAGTGAAGAGATTTATTTCCAACATGCTTTTATTGGCTTGAGAGTTTGGCCATCATTTAAAGGCACTTTAGAAATGCAGCACAGAATGATTTAAGGAAAGAAATATCGATAATCACAAAATCTAAACAATAAATCAAGGAAAGGATGAATTAGTATGAACCACAAAACACTAGAAAGCTTCTGCGAAGTAAGTTGTTTTCTTTATTCCTTTAAAAATTTTGACTGTATTCTAAAGTGGTTGATTAATGTAGTATATTTAGCAGCTTAAAATGAAATTAGAATACGAATAACCATCTAATCACCAATATCATTGCTTGTATGGATGCCAAATTTGCACCAAAAATTGATCGCAAGTCTCCAAATATTTTTCTTGATTTTACCAGGCATAGAGATGCCTGGGCTTCCTAGGAGATAACTGATACCTGAAACACCATTTTTCTACTTCATTCCAAGCCCTACTCTGGTTACAGAAAATAAGGGTACCCATTCATAATTTTTCCGTGTAGCAGAACCTTTCTTGTACTTTACACAAAATGCTTCATGTACTATCAGTGTTCACACCCTACTATCTTCTTTGTAAATAATCACCTTTTGGTGTAGTCATATATCACTCTTCTCAATCTTCAGTGCACTGGGGTACTTGCTATTAACTCAGATTCCTGAGTCTAATCATAGACCTCTTAGACCAGTATCTCAATTTGCTAGTGCCAGGAGTTTATGACTTTAACACATATTCCAGCAGATTCTGATGCTGGTGAACATCAGAGCAACAGTTAGAGAAACATTTTTTTAATTATGTTCCAACAGTGTGAAAATATCTTAAATATGTGGAAACAGAAGTAGTCAGAGTTGTGCTATTCATTACATGCCTGACCTTGATTTGACTTGTAGAATGATAATAAAAGTATTTGGTATGCTTAATTTCACAGCATTAATTTTAAGTCAGATGAGAAAATACATATCAGAGTTCCTAAGTCAGGCTTTGCATCAGAATCATCTGGGGCTTAAAAAATATTACTGCCTGGACTCTACTCCTTACCCATAATATCAGAATTCCTGATAGTGGATCTTTGCATTCCTTTCTTCTCTCTCCGGTGTTGGAATGCATGTTTTCTGGATAGCATGCC
Source organism: Pedetes capensis (assembly GCA_007922755.1). NCBI lineage: Eukaryota > Metazoa > Chordata > Mammalia > Rodentia > Pedetidae > Pedetes > Pedetes capensis. The sequence continues at coordinate 4,391 of VMDO01033990.1, read as the reverse complement.
TCCTATTTTTTCTTCACACCTTGATTTAGTGGGACACGTCATTCAGTGATTTTCTGAGACAGTGCTTGAGGCTTCTTTTGTTTGTTTGTTTTTGGTTTTTGTTTTGTGTTTGGTCATTTTTGCTGTACTTGGGGGTTGAAGCCAGGGCCTCACACATACATTGCAAGTGCTCTATCACTAGGCTTCACCCTCAGCCCATTTTTTAATGGCTTTACAAAATTTTGAGTCAGTCTTGCTAAATTAGGCAGGCTACCTCTAAACTTGAACATGCGATCTTCCTGCCTCCACCTCCCATGTCGCTGAGATTACAGTCATGCACCACTGTGTTCAGCCGTATATATGTATGTGTGTGTGTAAATATATACACACAAACACACACAGACACACACACAGACACACACAGACACACACATATGTATGTATATATATATATATATATATATATATATATATATATATATATGATCTGAACATGTGATTATTCACCCCTTATAATTAATTCTTAGTTAGGATAAATATATACTTTCATATAGGAAATCATTTCCTTTCAGAATTTTTAAAGCATGGTTCTATTTTTTATGATTTTTTGCAGGTAACCTAGATTTTCACCCCTATATTTCTTTCTTTCAAGGAACTTTAGTATTTACCCACTATTTTACTGTTTCTGGAGTTCTCCATTCCTACTTGTAGTTCTGAACTTCTTTTAGACTTTCTTTCTTTATGTAAATAAATCATTAGATATGCTGGGGATATATTCTCTCAGCTTTTGTTTGTATGAAAATATCTTATTTTTCTCCATCTATAATAGAATTCTGGGATTTTTCATCTATATTTATCCAATTATTCACTAGTGCATCATACTTCTTCCTCCTATCTAAATGTAACTTAGTACTCATTGATCAAGGGCTATTTTTCTTTTAACTCTCTAAAAATGCCATTCAATTGTCTCATGGACTGAATTGTTCCTAATGAGAAGTCAGCTAATTTGTATCCTTGCTCTTGCTCTTCTGCTAAATCTCTCATTTTTTCTACTTTAGTGATTCTTCTTTCTTGGAGAATTTGAAATTTAACAAGATAAAACCAGAGATGCATACACATTCATGCACATTCATTGTTCTTGGGGTTCAGTGATAATAGTTAATCTGTAGAGTGATGATATTTATCAAATTTGGGGAAATTTTCAAGCATTGATTCTTCAAAATGTATTCCACTCATTCTCATACTTTTTCTGGAATTCCAAATAAATATAAGTTAGACTATTAATTATAATAGCACAAGAATCTGAACCTCTGTTAACTTTTCTTTAATGTGTTATTGTCTTGAATCTCCAGATAGAAACTATTCTTCCATTTTTCAGTTCACTGACTCTTTCATCTACTGTCTCCAATCTACTGTTAAGCACAGCCAGTGAATTTGGCAATTTAGTACTGTACTACTCACTTCAGTTTTTCCAGTGATCCTTTTCATATATTTCCATTTTCTTCTTCAGAGATTTCCTCTTTAGGAAATATTTCTTCTGTTTTGGTGACAGAGTCTTCCTTGAAACTTTAAAGATATTTAAATTAGATATGTTAAAGACTGCTAAATCCAATACCAGGGTCATTTGGGGATTTGACTTCTATTTTTTTCATGAGCATAGATTGTATTTTCCTGTCTCTTTTCACATATAGTGTTATTTTAAATCAACTTTTAAATAAAAAATTAAATGACTCAACAAATATGTGCATCACAATCAAGGTATAGGACATTTCTGTCACTCCAAAAGGTACTCATTTGCATCTTCACAGTTAGTATTACTATGTTATCTTTAAGTCACTGGGAAGAAATACCTGACACAAACAACTTAAAATGAGGAAGGATTTATTTAGGCTCATGGTTTCAGGGGGTCCAGTTCCTGGTCATTTTGTTCCATGCCTGTATGAAGGCAGAATATCAATGTGGCAAGAGCATGTGGCAGAGACTTCTCACCTCATGGCAGACAGGAGGCAGAGGGAATGAACATGGGCAGGAACCAGGACAAGATATAGTTTCCAAGGACATTCTCCCCATGACCTTTGTCCTACAACTAGGCACCACCTTATAATAATGTCATCACATTATGAATCCATAAAAGGATTAATACATTCATTAGATCACAGACCTCTTGAAAAGTGTCTCTGGAAATGTTGTCAAAAATAAACTCAGAGATATGCTTTACTTATATGTTAATTGTTATTGCAAAATGCCACTGAGTTGGGTCCGACTCATAATGATCCTATATACAACCAAACAATACACTATCTGACACAGTGCTATGCATGGCACTATTGCCAGTGCTTCTCTGCTATTCATAGGGTTGTTTGTGGCTGATTGTCTCAATGTTGGGCCACCAGGTCCTTCTCCCAAGCCTGCAGCACCTGATATTACCAGGTGTTCTCCCAACCAAGGACTAACCAGGCTTGAACCTGCTTAGCTTCAGAGATCTAATGATATCAGACACCAGAATGGTATGGCTGTATACTCATTAATCTCTTAGGTTTATCTTAATCCAAACAAGCTGATAATCAGAATTACCATCAGAGTCTCCATTCCCTTCCCTTTCCCCAGGCAAATAGTAACCTACATTCTGTTGCTGGACAATGTATTTGTATTTTTGGACTGTTATACAAATAAAACTACATACTAGGTTTTGTTAACTCTTATTTCTAGTGAAGTGCTCCACTTCTGGATTACATTTCAAACCCTATGTCTGGCTTCATTCACTCATGTTTTTGAGATCCATGGACATCGTTTGGTATATCCATACTGATGTTGTGGTTATTGTTATGTTCCAAGGACTCAGGTCCAACTCAGCAACACTATACAAAACAGAATGAAACATTCCCTAATTCTGTGCCAGGCACACAATCTTTTTAAAGTTTAAGCCCATTGTTGCAGACACTGTGTAAATCCAGCTAGCTGAGGGTTTTCCTTTCCGTTGTTGACCTACCATTCCCCCAAATATGATGTCTTTCTCAAGGGGTTGGGACCCCTTGACTACATGTCCAAAATACAAAAGATGCAGTTTAGCCATCCTTGCTTCCAAGGAGCACTCTGGTTGCACTTCTAGGACATATCTGGTTCTCTGGCAGTCCACAGTAAACTCAATATTTGCCTCCAGCACCATAATTCAAAAGCATCAACTCTTCTCCTTTCTCCATTTTTCAATATCCAGTTATCACAACCTTGTGACACAATTGAAAATATCATGGCATGACCAGGTGCACCTTTGTCTTCAGTGTGACACCTTTACTTTTCACCACTTTAAAGAGGTCTTTTGCAACAGTTTTTCCCAATGCAATGCATCTTTTGAATTGATGACTATTGCTTCCCCAGGTGTTGATTGTAGAACCAAGTAAAGCAAAATTTTGGACAACTTCAATCTTTTCTCAATTTATCATGAAGTTGCTTACTAACCCAGTTGTGAGGACTTTTGTTTTGTACATGTTGAACAGCAGTTCATACTGAAGGCTGTGTTCTTGGGCCTTCATCAGTAAATGTTTCAAATCCTCTTTCAATAAGCAGAGTTGTGTCATCCATATAACATTGGTTATTAATGAGTCTTCCTCCAATCAAGACACCACATTCTTCTTCATAAAGTCCAGCTTCTCAGATTATTTGCTCAGCATAGAAATTGAAGAGGTACAGTAAAAGGACACAGCGCTGACACACATCTTTCTTGACGTTGAACCAAGCATTGTTTCCTTGTTCTGTTTGAACCACTGCCTTCTAGTCCATGTACAGATTCCTCATGTGTATAAGTGCTCTGGTATTCCCATTCTTTGCAATGTTGTCCATAATTTGTTAGGAGCCATACAGTCAAATGTCTTGGCATAGCCAATAAAACATAGACATGTTTTGGTGTTCTCTGCTTTTGACTAATATACATCTGACATCAGCAATGATGTCCCTGGTTCCATGCCTTCTTCCGAATCTGGTTTGATTTCCTGGCAGTTCTCTGTCTATACACTGCAGTTGCTTTTGAACCATCTTTAGCAAAATTTTATCTAAGTATGATGTTAATGATATAATTCCATAGATTCTACATTCAAGTGGATGTCCTTTCTTGGGAATAAACATAAATATGGATGTCTTCCAGCCAGTTAGGCAGGGAGCTATTTTTTAAATCTCTTGGCACAAACAAGTTAGCACATTGAGTGCTGGATCTGTTTGTTGAAACATTTGTATTGATATTCCATCAATTTCTTCAAGGCAGCTTCTACTTCTTCCTTCACTACCATTGGTTCCTAATCATATGTATCGTATTGAAATAGTTGGTCATCCACAAATTCTTTTTGTTATAATGACTTTGTGTATTCCTTTCGTCTTCTTTTGATGTTTCCTGTATCACTTAATATTTTCCCTGTAGAATC
>VMDO01033989.1:0-17427 GCA_007922755.1 Pedetes capensis | reverse complement strand
TAGCTGGATTTACAATTGGTTACTTTTTTCTTAAAACTCAAGTTTCTAGATAATATTTAAAAAATTATTTTTACAGCTTTATTGATGTATGATTGACAATTAAAGATTGCATATATTTAAGTATACAACATAATATTTTAATATATGTATATGTTGTAAAATGGTTACCACAATCAAGCTAGTTGGCTGCATTTTGTAAACTTTAGTTTGTATTACTAGATATATTTGAATATAACATCACTATATGTTAAAAAGATATTATATAGTTTAGCCTTTTTGTCAATTTTATCTATGTCATAATGTTAAAGTTTGGATGTTTTGTTATATGCAGATGCTAACACCAGATAATATTTAGAAAGGTAGAGTTCTATAAGTAACATTAGGTGTGTTTGCATGTGTGTACTTGTCAGTAAGTGTCTGTGCTTGGTAGGGTGGAGTGGGAGAAGGACACGGGTAATCAATTAGATAAAACAAAACTAATAATATAGATATAAAACATTTTAAATAAGTATGATACATAAAAGATTAATATCCTCTATGTGAAAATACCCTGCAGCTATAGCCCTGTGGCATCCGATCCCATAAGATCTCAGAAGCTAAGTAGGGTCGGGCCTGGTTAGTACCTGGATGGGAGACCGCCTGGGAACACCAGAAGCTGTAGGCTTGGGAGAAGGACCTGGCAATCCCCTCCCAAAAATCAATCTGCCATTGAAAACCCTATGAACAGCAGAGAAGCACTGACAAGTTTTTCCCCTGTTGTACAGAGGGTCGCTATGAGTCGGATACAGACTCCACGGCACCTAACAACAACAACAACATGTGAAAATACATTGATGGAGATGTGGAAAATATTAGCAAATAGTAGCAGTGCTTGCTCAGCAAACCTAATTTCCAATGACTTGTGATTTGCAGAGGAAGAGAAAAGGTAGAGTGAGGATAGGAAAGGATTTGATGATTGGTATGGAAAAAAAATCTGTTGATATGAGTGGATGATTTTTTTTTTCTCTTTGACTTCCACTGTCCAAGATTTTTGGCACCAGTGATGTATTTCTTTAATTTCTTTATTTTTAACTTGGTTAGTCTACAAACCTGTGAATTCACCCCAGACTATGGAGAGTTACCTGTAGGACAGGTATAATAACCCACTCCTTTATATGATTATTTTTATTTGCTCTTAATTCTCAGGGTCCAAAACTGATTTCAAAAACTCGTGCTGCTTTGGGAGTTTAAACTACTTCAGGTAACAAAAAATTCAGACAAGGCTAAATATAATGTTGACTCTCCCCAAATATCAATCCATAGTGAACTAGATCTGAAGAAATACTATTAATTTTCTTAAAAATAAATATAATTCAATAAAAAGTTTTTGTTTTTTTTTAAATACTGGGATACAATTTTAGGTGACTTCAAAGGCCCCAGAAAATGCTATCAGAAGGCTTCCCTATGTATCTTGGATTTCCCTGACATAAAATAATAGACCCTGTTGCCTTCTGTCCCTGTTCATTTAATTAATAATATAAAATTTTGCTTATATTGCAGGGGGAAGAAAAGAAGACAAAATTAGTTATTATGGTTTGATGTGAACTCTCTTAATTATTACTGATAATACTTTAATGAAATGATGAAGACTTTCATGTGAGATTTCCCCATCATAGAAATAAAATATTTCCAAATGTTTCTTTTTTCTTAGTCTGATTATTTACAGAAATTTATAATTTCCTTAAGTAGTTTAATGTTCCATTGTCTGGAGCAGATTCTATTAAAAAACCTTTGAGAGGTGGTTATTGCAGGAGATTAAAGCCAGCTGAGGAAGGATTTACAGAACTAAAGTCTACATGCCTTGGTGACCTGAGAAAATATTTCCAAGTTAAGCAGTGTTTGTTGTTCTAGGGGTATATTGTTCCTTAAAGGACCACTTAAGTATTCTAACAGATAATCTATCAAGGAGAAAGGGAATTATCATGCTTATTAGGGTGTAGGAAAAATTAACATCTATTACTCCCTCAGTGTTCCACTCTCTATTCATAGACATTTAAGAATATGTGTTAACCGTGTGGTAATTGCATTGATTGAATGAAATTAATGTATTTTTCAATTATTATTAATTCCCAAGCATTTACTGAGGCCCTGGCTTGGGTGTAGTCACCGATCTCCAGTTGCTTCGGTAGAAAAGGGCGCAACCAAATAGCAATGCCACAAAATTAATACCATAATAGAGGCGACCACAAATTGTTCAGGGAACCAAAGGGTGGGAGAGACAGTTTTGATTGGGGAAAGTGCCATGCTCATTTAAGAAGTCTGAGAAGGTGTGTGGGCATTCGTCAGTTTCAGCAAAGGAGAAGGCTATTTCATGACAGAGGAAAATGTAGACAAGGGACTCTGTGACAAATCACAGGGAATAGTTTTAGGGAGAATATCTGTTGTAGGCACAGAAAATATGAAAAATGTGAATGGCTTGTATGCTGAAAACCACAAAATAGTTTTGAGAAAGACTGAAGAATACATTTAGAAATGATGTGGTATAATGCCAGGCATGGAGGTGGCTGCCTGTAATCCCAGCCACTCTGGAGGTGGAAGCAGGAGGATGACAGGTTTGATGCTAGAGGCCGCTTGTGTAACTTAGTGAGACCCTGACTCAAGATAAAAAATAAAAAAGGGGATAAGGGTATAGCTCAGTGGTGGTGTGCTTGCAAAGAATGTGCGAGTCCTTGGGTTCAATTCCCAGCACAGAAAAAAAAATGATGGTACATTGTTTGTAGGTTGGAAGACTTAATGTAAGATGTCTGTTCTTCATAGAGTGATCTATGGATTTAATGAAATCTCAATAAAAATCACAGACTTGATAGTTTTTCTTTGGAGGTTAACAAACTGATTGGAAAATTCAGATGGAAATTTAAAAGATGTAGCAAAGCTGAAATATCTTTGAAAAAGAAAAGAAAATTGCAGGGCTAACACTACTTTTTGCCTGCAGCTGTAGCTCTGTGGCATCCAATCCCGTCAGATCTCGGAAGCTAAGCAGGGTAGGGCCTGGTTAGTACCTGGATGGGAGACCGCCTGGGAACACCAGAAGCTGTAGGCTTGGGAGAAGGACCTGGCAACCCCGTCCCAAAAATCAATCTGCCATTGAAAACCCCATGAACAGCAGAGAAGCACTGACAATAGTGTTTCCCCTGTTGTACAGAGGGTTGCTATGAGTCGGATACTGACTCGACGGCACCTAACAACAACAACAACAACAACAACACTACTTTTATTTCAGTACCAAATTAGTAGAATACCTGTACAAATATAGATAGTCAAAGAGTCTAGAAATGAACTTACGCATCACAGATGGCAAATAAGCACAGGAGAACATGCAGAACATTGTTGTTGTTGTTGTTAGGTGCTATTGAGTTGTGTCCAACTCATAGTGAACCTCATAGGGTTTTCAATGTCTGTTTTGGGACTGTGTTGGGAATGGGCTGCTATGTCCTTCTTCCACCATTTTTGTGCTATGTCCTTCTTCAGCACCATTTTTGTGGTGCTGAAGATCCAACCCAGGTCCTCAGAGACCACAGGGCAGCACTCTACCAACTGAGCTAAATTAATGAAAAGTACAATGAGATACCAGTACACGTGCATGTTGTTGTTGTTGTTTTCAGATGCCATGGAGTAGGTATTTGACTCATAGAGACCCTAAGTACAACAGGTGAAACAGTATTGTTAGTGCTTCTCTGCTATTCATAGGATTTTCCATGGCTGATTGTTTTTTGGGAGTGGGTTCCCAGGTCCTTCTCCCAAGCCTATAGCACCTGATGTTCCCAGGTGGTCTCCCATCCAAGTACTAATCAGGCCCGACCTTGCCTAGCTTCTGGGATCTGATGGTATCAGATGCCACAGTGGTACAGCTGCAGGCAGCACATATATAGAATTTACAATTAAAAATTTGGACCTTACCAATTGTCAAAGAAAATGAATCTCTCTAGTTCTATGAAGGAAAAAGCAGACAAAAAAGTGTATATTTTATGATTCCATTATGTAAAAAATCCAGATAATTCAAACTACTCTACAAAGACAGAATGCAGATCAGTAGTTGCCTGGGAAGGGAAGAGATGGCAAGAGGGTAGAGGAAGAAACTATAAAGGGTCTTGAGGAAACTTTTGGAGGTAATGGATATGTTCACCATCTTGACAATGATGATAATTTCATGTCAAAATTTATCAAATTATATACTTTAAATATATGTAATTCATCATACATCAATTATACTTCAATAAAGCTACTTTATAAAGTTTAGTAAGAATATTGCAGTTTATATTGAACTTTTGTTTTCTCTTTTCTTACACCTTGAATATTATAATTCCTAAAAGCAACCTAATTACCTATTCAAATTATACTACATGATATATAAAATAGTGTCAAAGTAACATAAGAAATATTCCCAAAATAAGACTACTGGAAGTTCATTTGCAGAGGAGTCATGTCAGCATAATGGCAGAGTAATAAATTCAGCCTTTCTTTTTTCCACAAAGACCAAGAATTGGGCATCTATCCATGAATAAAAATAACTTCAGGAGAGCTTAAAATTCATATAAGGTGTCACAGAAATACAGTGGAAGAAGAAATTTAAGGAGTAACATCAGCAAGATTGTAGTACAGGATGTTCTGTACTATCTCTCCTTCCTCAAAGCTCAAATAGCAATTATCCACCGACAAGAACACTTCTGTGAAAATTCCAAAACTTGAGAATGCGACAGATACTTGCATGAACCACAGAAGCTAAAAAACCCAAAAACCAAAACACAACATTAGAAGGGTAAGATGAAGGTCTCACTTTAGCTGTATCAGTCTCCTACAAGTTGGCATAGTGCCGCAAAGAAGATTCTCCTGAGTCCACAGTTACGACTGTAGGAAAAGAGCTGGCGATGAACATCCAGCTTACTCAGCATTCTGGGAGACTACTCAGGAGGCACACTCCCATCCAGTCTCATGGGGAACACTGGAGATACAGACATGGCTAGACTGTCTGGAGTCAGGTGAAAAAAAAAAAAAAAAGAAAGAAAAAGAAGAAGAAAGGGGCCAGAGCTCACAATGACTGGCATACAGATCATGGTAGTAGCTCTGTGTTTCTTCCAGCAGTGATGACTGAAGACATGGGTGAATAGCATAGCCTATCTGCAAGGCTGAGCAGATTGCTCCTAGCTGCAAAATGGGAAGTTCTACTTAGCTTGAGTCCTTAGGCAGTCCTCCACTCCACTTGGTCTTCAGAACCTATCCCAAGCCTCTTTGTGCATTTTTATAGAGTATAGAGGTTTACTGTGCTCAAGCTGGGAGTCCAAATACTAACTTAGCCCAGCCTCAGAGCCCGGTCCAAGACTCTTCCTAGGAAAGGAGACAAGCCTTGATTGTGATTCCTATAAGCATAGTTTCTGGTCTTGTCTGCCTCAAGCAACAACTCTGCCTAACCTTGGAGCCCAGATTTCAGCCCTGCCTAACTGTGGATTCCAAACAGTGATACGACCTCGTTATGAAATATAGCCTGCAATCCTGACTGATTAGAGGTAACTGCAGTGCCCAGCCAGCATCTCTGCCTGATTTTAGAGCATAGCCAGTGTTCTCCCCAGATCATGACACTCAAGCAGTGGCCCCACTTGCTCTCAGAGCAAAGGTAGTGGTCCAGCCTAACTAGAGAATCCAAAGGCAATCTATGATGCTCAGGGTAATTACCAGCTGGCCCAATCTGAATCCCAGGCTAGACTAAATAATGATAGTCTATCCCTACCAAAGAACACCTGTAAAATTTTGAAGAGATAACTGCTTCCTCAAATGAACAGACAACACTTAAAAGACACAAGGAATTATGAAGAATCAGGGAGTTATGACATCACCAAAAGAAATTAATAAATCTCCAATAATGAACCCTAAATAGATATCTACGAAGTGAATGAAAAAGAATTAAGAATAATCATGTTAAAATGTTCCATGAATTATAAGAAAATATGGATAGAAAATTAAATAAAAATTAGAAAAGAATCCATGAACTAATCAAGAAGTTTGGCATAAGGTAGGTGTGGTGGCATAGGCCAGTAATCCCAGCCTTTAAGAGAATTGTGAATTTGAAGCTGGGCTGGGTACACAACGAGACTTTGTCACAACATCAACAATAACATCAAATAATAATAATGATAATAAGGATAAAAGAAGTTTGTCATAGTACAACAGATCTCAAAAATTCAACAGGAATCTTCAATAGCAGACTTGATCAAACAGAAGAAAGAACCAATAAGGTCAAAGGCAGGACATTTGAAATTTTAATCCAGGGGAGAAAAAGAGAAAGAGACACACACGCACACACGCACACACACACACACACACACACACACACACACACACACACACACACACAGAGAGAGAGAAAGAGGCAGAAAGAGAAGGAAAAAGAATAAAGAAAGCCTAACAAAATCCTGCCTGCAGTAGTACCAGTGTGGTGTCCAATCCCATCAGATCTTGGAAGCTAAGCAGGATCAGACCTGGTTAGTAACTGAATAGACCATCTGGGAACACTTAGCTTGGGAGAAGGACCCCGCAACCCATTCCCAAAAAATAACCAGCCATTGAAAAACCCTATGAATAGAAGAGAAGCACTAACAATACTGTTTCACCTGTTGTGTGTAGGGTTGCTATGAGTTGGACAGCGACTTGAGGGTACCTAACAACAGAATTCTGGGCATGATGGTGCATGCCTGTAATCTCAGCACTCAGGAGGCTGAGGCAGGAGGATCACTAGTTCCTGGCCAGCTGAGCTACACAGTGAGACTTAAAAAATAAAAAAAAAATTTTTTTTGGAGTAACAAGGTTTTAGGAAGGAAAAGAGAGAAAAAGTGTCTCAAGTCATATTTAAAGAAGTAATGGCTGAAAATGTTCCGAATATTGGGAAAGAAAACAACATCTAGGTACAGGAAGCTCTGAAGTCCCTAATCAAATTCAACATAATGAAGGGTTCATATTATAATCAAACTATCAAAAATCAAAGACAACTAATTCTGAAGTCATTAAGAGAAAAGAAGCATATCACATACAAAGGAGCCTTAATAAACTATCAATGGATTTCTCAGTAGAAATGTTACAGGTCAGGAGATAATAAGATACTACAAAGCTCAGTTGGTAGCGTGCTGCTCTGCACTCTCTGAGGACCCAGGTTTGATCCCCAGCCCTGTAAAAAATGGGAGAGAGCTGTGGCAAGCCACTCCTGAAGTAATCCAGAAATAATCAACCATTGAAAACTCTAGTAGGGTTGCTGTGAGTCAGATCTGGCTTGACAACCCCTAACAACAACAACAAAGTGCTAAGAGAAAAAACTGTCAACTAAGATTACTTTACTCAGGAAAGTACTCCTTCAGAAATGAAGAAGAAATTAAGAAATTTCTCAGACAAACAAAAGTTGAAGGAATTCATCACCAATTGAATAGTCTTAAAGGAAATGCTAGAGCAAATTCTTCAAGTTTATAGAATGCCATTTGGTAACATAAAAACATGCAAAAATATATAACCCACTGGTAGAAGCAAGTACATGTTTTATGTAAGCCTTATTGCAAATCACAAAGCAAGAACCTTTACTCAATAGACAAAAGATAGAAAGGATGCAAAGCACGGTACTTCAGAAAACCATCAAACCACAAAGATGAGAAGAAAAGACGAAAAGAAGAAAGTATCCACAAAACTACCAGAAAATAAGAAACAAAATTGCAGTGGTAAGGTCTTACCTTTCAATAATTACTTTGAATGCAAATGAATTAAATTCAATCTAAAAATATAGACCGAATGGATTTTTTAAAAAAAGAGTCAACTAGTCAGCTGTGGTAGTACACACCTGTAATCCCATTGATTTAGGAGGTGGTGGCAGGAGGATAGAGAGCTTAATGCCAGAGGCAGCCTGTATAATTTAGTGAGAACTTTTCTCAAGATAATAAAATTTAAAAATGAAGTGGGAGGTGGAGCTGAGTGGTAGAGCAGTTGCAAAGTATGCGCAAAACCTTGGGTTCAGCAAAAGGTGAAAAATTCTTAGTAAAATTCCTCAGAAAATTGAATTCAACAGTACATTAAAAGGATCATTTACTATGATCAAGGGAGATTTACCCTTAGGATGAAGAAATATTTCAATGTAAGAAAATCAATATGGATAACACATCACATTATAATACAGGGGACAAAACTGATATGATCATCTCAATAAAGACAAATGCTTTGACAAAATTCAACATCCATTCATAATCAAAACTTTCAACAAATTAGGTGTATAAGAAACGCACCTCAATATGATAAAGGCCATATATGACAAGCCCACAGCAGATATGTACTGAAAAATATTTCTTATGTGTAGAATCATTTTTAATACAGTCTTAGAATTTGAGTGATTGGTTCAAGTGACATGAATATCTTTAAAAATGATCAATCCTTAATATAAATTTATTTTCCAAAAGCTTAGATTATATGAGTACTTGTTATTTTAAGGATGAAGTTTCTTTGATTACTGGTGAAACTTAATGTCTTTTTAGTTATTGTTTCCTTGTTGGTGAATTACCTAGTATTTTTTCTTTAACATTTGTGGCATTTCAAGATTTTGGGAGGTTGTCTATTTGGTTAGGTGCTGTGCATACTTGGCTTGTGGACCTTTTTTGCAACTCAATGGATTTTTTCCCAGTGAAACACAGTTAATAATTAGCAAGAAAATCTGTAGTGTGATCAAATAAAAATGAAATATGCAGTATTTCAGAAATAGATTAAACAGGTTACTTTTTAACTAAAAATGTCAAAGAATAATATAAAAAGTTAATTTTCTTTAGCCACATTACTTTCTTTTGTGAATGTGACTTGTTTTAAAAAAAATGAAACAGTTCAAACGTACAGGTTTCATATTTTTCTTGTTCTTTTTGACTGAATCCCTAACCTCACCCACAAAGCTTCGGGATGTAGGTAAGAAATTTACTTCTATTATCAGCAACAAATGACTAAATGAGGACAGTCACTCTTCTTTAGACTTTTATTTCAATTTAATTCTTTACTTGTTTTTTTCCCCTCACTCTTCTTAGTTTCTATATAATGATCAGTTATTTCAAAGTACCCTCCCCAGAATTTCTATTTTGGTGGTCATATTACCCAATCTACAGGCAGAGATAGTTTTCACATTCAGAAATGGCCAGCAGTCTATGGCAAGATACAAAGTGTTTCTGGGTGATATAATTTAGACTTCAAAATATTAGTATTTTTTGCAATGTGTACTGTGTATGGCAACAGTGGAACAATAGGTATTTATTTATTTATTTATTTGAATCTTAGGTATCCAGCATATCTTCCAACTAGATGGTAAGTACATTTAGGGTACGCAGACTCTGCTTCCTCTTTCAATTGTACAACCATCCCAACCACTTCTGTGAGACTATTCAAGACAGAGTCAACTTGGAGAAATAGTCAGTTTTTATATTTCTTACATCCAAGGGGGAAATCTTGAACTTTTCCTGTTGAGAGGGAGGGTATCTTAGTCATCCCTCTGTCCTGGAAGTCACATCTTCTTGTAACCTCCACAAAAGAGTGTATTATGCATCACAGTGGCCCTGAGGGTGCAGATTGTGTTCTACTGTGTTTCGCAACTCCTAAAAGGCTGCTAGTGAGGCATGTCCCAAGGATTAACGAAAATGACCATTCTTGAGTTCTTCCTCTTTTTTCCCTTTGTAACAACCTGTTTCAAAATCCTGTTGATTTTTGTCTCTTTAATGTTTTTGTCTATTTTAAAAAATTTCTACCAAGCCTATCAAAATTAACATACTATTGATTTTCCAATAGGAAGTTTGCCATAATGTCCTAATAAGCTTCTTACTTCCCTTACTTGTCCATTCTTCCACCAATCTCTTTAACAAATAGTGCTTATCACTTCCTATTTGCTAGGCACCATGGGAAGTATGATTGGTATTTCTTAGTATATAGAAATGATCATATTACTATTCTAAACATTTTTGATGGCTCCCCATGGCTTCCAACTGAAGTCCAAGCTTCTCAGCTTTATATATAAGACTCCAATGATCTGAACCTAGGCCCTTCCTGTACTAAAGAGGTCCTGTTATTCTTCTTTATGGCCAACTATCTCATCAAAATGGATTGATTCTCTCAAAATATATCTCAAGATTTCTCATCTTTGTGCTTTCACTCATCATCCTCTCCACACAGAAAGACAGGACTCCTTATTTTTCTCCTAGCTATATTGTTTACCTTTTTTTTTTCCAGACTCAACTCATAACCTACCCTTATGATTTTTCTGGTTCCTCACCTGGGATGGGGCTGGGGTTTAGCTCAGTTGGTAGAGTACTGCTCTGCCCTCTCTGAGGCCCTGGGAGGAAGATGTGGCAATTCACTCCTGAAGCAATCCCTAAACAATCAGCCATTGAAAAACCCTATGAATAGCAGAGAACCACTGACAATAGTGCCTACAATGTCAAGGAGTGTTTCACTCTGTTGTACATGGGGTCACTTTAAGTCAGATCCTACTCAATGGCACTTAACAACAGCACCACTAAGAGATCATAAAATATTTTTTTTGTTGTTATTGGAGGTGTTGAGCCCAGGGCCTTGCACATGCTTTGCAAGTGTTCTACTATTGAGCTACATCCTCAGTCCCTTTTAAATTTTTTATCTTTAGACAAGGACTCGCTAAGTTACACAGACTGTCTCTGGCCCAGAACTTGTGATCCTCTTGTTAGTCTCCAGACTTGCTGGGGTTCCAGGAGTGTGCCACTGAACCCAGCTTCATAAAACATTTGTGACAAATGCTTAACTACATTCTAAATTGGATTATAGTCATCTGCATGAGCCACTTCTGCTATGAGAGTGCTTAGGAACCTGAGGTCCTGGGGAGACATCTTTTGTCATTGTCGATTGCATTATAGAGTCCGGTACCTTACTTTGCAAAAGGTAGACTCCATAAGTGTGGTTCATGTGGACAAACATAAATGCCCTCTGATTAGCATATGCTCATTGGGAGAGAGCCTGTGATTTTAGGTGAGTCTGGAGATCATATGTAAACCGTGTGACTAGTATGGTAAACTTTGCTGACCACCAACATGCTATGGCATCTTTTATCAGGCCCTGTCCTGTAATTATTTTACCTACCAGTTAATCTTAGACATTTGGCATGGAAATGGTGTTTGCATTTGACATTTTAATTGGCAGAACCCCCAGTAGCAAATCTAAAATTTTGTCGGTTTGAAATTAATTCAAATCAATTCCTTTTAGGGCATATTTCCTGAGTGCATGATCAGCTGTGATTAAAATCTCATATTTGGTTCTTGTGTCTTCTCTCTTCCTGTTAAATGTGTCAAATATTTTATACCATAAGTATTTATACTTTTTACATTTAAGTGCTATATTTAGCTATTTATTGGTAAACTGTTAAAATAGCAGGATATAAAATAACCTAGGTATCCTTGCTTTTCAGATGACTTCACTGTTACTCAGAAATTCATAGAAGACAATACTGGATCCCTGTGAGTTGTGCTAGACTCCTTTTGATGATGATGCTTATTGTTAGTTTATTTGAAATAGTTTAGAATGTTGATGCTTCTCAAAGATAAATAAATAGAAGCCACATGAAAAAAGTGAATATAACATGAATTATAAAATTCAGATGAGGCAATTGAATTGTCAAGATGTAAAATTTATATCCTTTATACTCAACCATACCACCCTGGCATCAGATCTCATCAGATCTCAGAAGCTAAGCAGGGTCAGGCCTGGTTAGTCCTTGGATGGGAGACTGCCTGATAATACTGGGTGCTATAGGCTTGGGAGAAGAACCTGGCAGCCCACTCCCAAAACAATCAGCCATTGAAAACCCTATGAATAGCAGAGATGCACTGACAATAGATCTGAGCATGGCACAGTGTCAAGGAGTATTTTGTTCTGTTGTACATAGGGTTGCTATGAGTTGGACTCAACAACAGTAACAGACTCAGATAATTTGCTGAGGCTATTCAGCAAGTTGATGATCTTGTGAGCTTTTGTTAGACATAACTGGAAACTCTACAGATGATCACTGAATACTCCATGTGTATTGTTGCAGCACCATCATTGCATATGCTCAGTATGTTCAGGAAGCAACATTTGATGAAGTGGAAACACTGGCAAAAGACATGGTCAACTATAAGGATAGACGTTTGGCTGACAAAGCATTTCCACAGTGGCCAAAAATTGCTGTAAGTAAATCACTTGCAGTTCTTATACACACAAGATATAAGAAAGATGCCCTATGTACATCATTTTTATTTTGCCTAATTTTAGTATTTAGGGTAAGACAATCTCCTCAGGGGAAATGAGATGCAGTATCAGGATGTCCCGGAAGACTTGGCTATGTACTTTCAATATGTATGCATGCTTCCTATGTACACAGTATGCCATACAGGCACGGGAGGCAGTTAATATCCTGAAAGTCCACAGGGATCCTTCTCAGATGCTTCTGTCATGTGTACTCAATTTTCCTGCCCCCTTTTCTGGACCTCCTCCAATCAGACTCACTATCCATATCTCTAAAAAGAACTCAACACAATTACCAAACTCACATTGAGCTTATTACGTTGGAAGATGAGGTGAAAGCCTGATGGAGGGGAAAGGTAGATGCTAAAGAAAGAATAACAGGGTATTGGTCCTGTAGTAGGATAGGAAAAGTTTCCCAAAGTGTGAGATGGTTTCCATGGGTGTGGGTAAAAAGGCTCTGGTGGTCATAGTGGGGACATTGCCATCTCTTTCCCAAAGGTAGTACTAAACATTCATTGCGTCCATTGTGTCTTCTCAGATGGTAGAGTAGCTTTACCATGGCTAAAAATTGTCCTTTTTTTCTTCTGTTGTCCAGAACAATGTTTTGCAGGAAATGATATGTGGCCTGGAGGGGCTGCCTCAGAAGTATAATTTTTCACACTGCTGTAATAAAGTTGACTTTGAAAGAACACTCTGTTTCTTATCTAACAAGAAAGCCAATGTAGGATTTCTGCCACCTTTCCCTATTCTGGACCCTGAAGAGAAATGCCAGCTGTATAAAAATAACACAGAATCTTTTCTAAATCAGTAAGTTTAATTTTAGTACAAACATGATTTAATCGAAGCATTATTCCTAGTCTTAATTCAATACTTATCTCAAAGGAACAGAGCTGGGTTCATTGAATAATTGACTGATTCATTAATTCATTCAACACATGTGTCAGGTTCTGTGCTCAATGTTGAGGATATAGATATGAAAAAGACATGGATCCTACTTTTAAGACTCTTACATTAGTGATGTGTATCTTCTAATCTCATGAGCCCTAGGACAGAGGTGTGTGCCGTGTTAAATTGCTAGGAAATGCAATGGAGGAAATAATACTTTCTTTGCAAGGGGAAGATGCAATTTTTATTCTGGGAAGATAATAAATTATTGGATGCCCAGCCAAAAGTCTGTTTTACTAGTACGGTATTTGCAGAAGAAGAGACTTACGGGAAACCTTATGTGCTTTGAAACCTGTCACAAGTTCATTTGCACAATAATAAATATGATCTTTGAATGTCAGGTGGGAAGTATGTAGATAGCTGTCTATGAACATGAAAAGGAGGTCTGCTGTCCAGCCAGCAGCAAGGGGAGGGGAGGAGACTGTTCATGACACAGAGGTCAGGATTAGAACTGCAGTCATCTTCCTTAATTTGAATTAGCAACTCCAATGATAAGCACTTTAAGGGACTCTCATGGGGGACTAGATAATGCCACCTCACATTTTCTATAATGGGAAATGATTTTACCTTGAACCTTTACTTTTACAACTTGCTATTCTTGTCTTCTTTCTCTTCCCTTTTCCTTCTCTTTTGTCTTCTCTCATCTACAAATCCTTCCCTGCTTCTTCCCTTTCCAGTCTTCTCTCCTTTTTTAAAAATTATTTTTAATGATTTTATAGCTATATGTATGAATTTGCTAGAAGGAACCCATTTGTTTTTGCCCCTACACTTCTCATTGTTGCTGCTCGTTTTGAGGAAGTGGCAAAAACATGTTGTGAAGAACAACAGAAAGCCAACTGCTTTCAAGCAAAGGTAGGCATTGCTTTTGTTTCATTAGAAGGAGGAGGACTCACCCAACACCTCAGCTCCAGATCCCCACTTAAAAATAAATGATAACACTCACTGATTTTCAAACCATCGGTCACCAGCTGCTGATATACATACTCTCTTTACATGAGACTCTTGTAAGAAGAGTCATTAATTTCCAGGATCTCTCTTCTGGTTTTGTTTTCCTTGTAAATTGGAAGAAAGCTCAAGTGAGTGAAGGTTCAGGGTGAAAGATGACATTATATCTAAGATCTTCCACAGGCTTTCTTTTGGCACAATCCTCCCCATGCCCATGGAGTGAGCCCAGTAGAGATGAGGAAGCTCAGAGCACACAGCCCCACCCCATGAGCATCATGCATTTCCTACTAGCTGAAATTCAGTCTTCAGGAATACTGGCCTCATCTTTGTAATGCACCACAGATGCAAATTTCTTTCGACACATAAAGTTCTTAAAATAAAAATCACATTGATTTTCCATCTCTGAAAAAAACCTGTTAATAGTTTGATTGATATGCAGTTAAAAAGTAAGAGAAGAGTGAGAGATATCACTCTTGTTTCAACAGAATTTTCTCTTTCTCTTTCAGGCAGCTCCCATCACACTATATTTAAAAGCATTGTCTTCTTACCAAAAAAATGTCTGTGGGGCTCTTATGAAATTTGGACCCAAAGTTTTAAACTCAATGTGAGTCTTTTTTTTTTTTTTTTTTTTTTTTTTTTTTTTTTTTTTTTTTTTTTTTTTTTTTTTTTTTTTTTTTTTTTTTTTTTATCATGTATCTGGTCTCTATTTATACTTTCTTGCTTGTGTCTCACTTTTGTTAAATTATTGATGGCTTTTTATTTGTATTCTTCCTTGTTCCTCAGGGGTTTGAGGTGGGGAAATCTACATGGATTGCTCAGAACCAGGTCATTAGGATGGGTTGGGAGAAGGTTTGGGAGATGGGGAAACCCCAAGGGGAAAGGAGACTATCCTGAGAGGTCTTTTGGTTGGTTTCTGCCTGCCATAGGCTCATGATAGGAAGTAGCAGCCCTTATACTGTGTGTCTTGCTATGGTAATTATGGAAGAGAGTCCCCCTGGCAGATCTTTTTTGTATTGGATCCAGGACTGGAGGCAGGAAGCAAATTATCAGCCTAGGATTTTCCAAGTGATTTTATAGGCTGTGCAAGATTCCATCAGCTACTTGATAAGGACATCTGTGCAAATTCATGGTATCAGTTGTTTTTAAAGCTATTTATGTTGTACTAGTAAAGAACTCCCTCTTCTTTTACTTGCTGTTCAAATTATTTTAGTGGTTTATCAATTATCTTTTCAGAAATATTGCTGTATTCAGTCAAAAATTCCCCAAGATTGGATTTCAGGAACTTATTTCCCTCTTAACAAAGGTTTCTTCCATGTATGATGGGTGCTGTGGAGGGGATGCTATGCAGTGCATCCATGGCCAGGTAAATTTCCTCTAAAATAAAATAAAAGTAATTATTTTTAATACTTACCTATAAATTTTTATTTCTAATTAACACATAAAATTATATATATCTATGGGATAAAGAATTATATTTTAATACATGTAAACAATGTGAATTGATCAAATTAGAGTAGTTAGTGTTTCCATGTCCTTACCATTTCTTCACATATGGAAACTTTGGTTCCTTTCTTCTAGTTTGTCATAAAATATATAACATGTTATTAAGAACTATTGTTACTTTACCACACTGCAGAATGCCTATCAGTATTTTGGTACCCATTTTCTAACCTCCTGTCCCTCTGTAGCCTCTAGTAATTACTACTTTACTCTCTTCTACTTTGAAATCAACTTTTTAATCTCTACATGTGAGAGAAAATATGTAAGATTTTTCTTTCTTTGCTTGGTTCATTTTACCTGATACAAATCATCCAGTTCAATCAATCTGGCCACATATTACAGGATTTTTGTGGTTGAATTATATTGCATGTGTTTATATACCACATTTTGTTATTCATTAATCCATCAATGGACAGCGAGGTTGATTCAATATCTTGGCTATTGTGAATAGTGGTACAAAAATATGGAAGTATAGGTAACTCTATGATATGCTGATTTTATTTCCTTTGGGTATATCCAGAAGTGGGATAGCTGGATCATATAGTAGATAAATTTTGGGGGTATTTTTGAGGAATCTTCACACTGTTTTCCATAATGACTGCACTAAGTTACAATCTCACCAGCAGTGTATGAATTCCTTTTCTTCTGCATTCTTATCAGCATTTGATACTTTTTGCTTTTTTGATCAAAGCCATTCTGGCTGGGGTGAGATAATATGTCATTGTGGTTTTGATCTGCATCTTCAATGGCTAGTGATATTGAACATTTTTTTTTCTGACATATGTTGATCGTTTGTATTTCTTTTTTTGAAGAATGCTATTCAGAGAGTTTGCCTATTTTTAAATTGGATGCTTTAAAGTTCCTTGTATGTTCTGGATATTAATCCTTGTCAGATGGAGTTTTCAAATATTCTATCCCATTCTGTAGCTTGTATCTAGGCTCTGTGGATTGTTTCCTTTGCTGAGCAGAAACATAGTTTGATGTAATTTCTTTTGTCTTCTTTTGCTTTTGGGGATATACCCCAAAAGTCATTGCTTAAACTGATGTCTTGAAGTGTTTACACTGTGTTTTCTTTAAGTAGTTTCCTATCTCAGATTTAAGGCTTTGATCCAATTTGCATTGATTTTTATATAGAGATAGGGGTGAGATTTCATGGTCTACATAGGAGTATGCAGTTTTCTCAGGATCATTTATTATAGAGATTCTTCTTTTTCCATTCTGCATTTTTGGTACCTTTGCAAAAAATCAGTTGGCTGTAGATATGTGGGTTTGTTTGTGGGATCTTTGTTCTATTTTCCACTGGTCCATATATTGGTTTTTATGCCAGTACCATGCTGTTTTGATAACTATAGCTCTGTAGTCTATTTTGAGGTTAGGTATTGCTATGCTTCCAGATATGTACTTTTTGCTCAAAATGTTTTTTGCTATTCTGGATATTTTTGTGCTTTCATATGAATTCTAGGACTTTTTTTTTTTTAAAGCAAACACATTTTTATTCTGAAATTACCTACCCAGATGTATGGTTACTTTGTTGCAATGAATTTAGAATGTTAGTACATCATTAAGTAATAATGTAGAATAAAAAATAAAATGTTAACAAATAAACCTATATAAAATTCTTTTTTGTTTTCTTAAACATGAGATTTCTAAAAATCACTTAGCAAATTACATTTTATATGGCTAAATATCTTAACATAAAACTTCTTGAATTTGTAATTTTTGAAAAATTTATTTGGTCTAGATTGAAGTTTTGTTTTA
>VMDO01033988.1:0-17428 GCA_007922755.1 Pedetes capensis | reverse complement strand
CTGGATGGGAGACCGCCTGGGAACACCAGAAGCTGTAGGCTTGGGAGAAGGACCTGGCAACCCCCTCCCAAAAATCAATCTGCCATTGAAAACCCTATGAACAGCAGAGAAGCACTGACAATAGTGTTTCCCCTGTTGTACAGAGGGTCGCTATGAGTCGGATACCGACTCGACGGCACCTAACAACAACAACATATATTACTCCTAGAAAAATGCAGTAAAATATAAATATCATAAAGGGATGATTGTAAAGTATAATAACAAAAAAGTAATTACAAATATATGTGTGCCAGAGAATGGAGGTAAATATATGACTAAGAAAATTACACAAATATAAAGAACATGCACATATATTAATACCTAAATTTGCTTTTAATAGGTTCAGTATCAAATAGCATAAATTGATATAATATAATATATATTCTACCATTTTAATTATATTGACTAGTAAAAAGAAGGTCTAAAGTATATGAGTAAATAAACTTTTTTTCAGTACTGTGGGGTCTCCTATATGCTAGGCAAGTGCTTTGCCACTAAACTGAATCTCACTTGTTTTTATATTTTTAATTTTGTGACAGGGTCTCCTTGCAAAATTTCACAAGCTGCCTCTGGCCTCAAAATTGTGATGATCCTGCTTCAGCCTCCAGTGTCACTGGGAATATAGACCTGTGCCACAATGCCTGGAGAAATATGTTTTATTAACAGTTTAGAAAAATTAATAAATACACTTATAGCTTTGTTTGTTAATGGAAAACAACATGCCACATATTGTTTACAATTTTCATAAACTAGTAGCAACACTTTCACATTTTATCTCAAGGTTTCCTTTCTTTTCAATTTTTTGAAAATATTTTTAAAATATTTATTTGGTTATTGCAGTACTGGGAGCAGTTGTTGCCGCCTCCTCAAAGTAGAGTCTGCCTTAATGATGGGAATGCAGTAAACCTCCTGGGATGTCTTTTTGCTGAAGTGGGAAGACACAAAATGAGAAGAAATATAGTGTCTGCAATAATGGGCTTACACATAGAAATATCATGTACATGGCATAGTGTTGGGTACTGTTTTGTTCCCTGATGCATAGGTTTGCTCCAATTTGGACCAGACTGGATGGCACCTAACAACAACAACAACAACAACAACAACACACACACACACACACACACACACACACACACACACACACACACTCACACACACACACAGGCTGAGAATCAACTAGACATAGCCAAGAACAAATTGAGGGGCAAGAACAATTAGGAACATTTAAATTGAAATCCTCCTAAAACCCATGTAGCCATAGAAAATAAGCAAGTTCCAAGTTCCAACTCACCTGTTTGGAGACAACTAATCAAATAATGATGGAACTGAATAGAGAATAACAGAAGGGTACGTCTAAAGCAAAGGTTCTACATTAAATTATTCTAACTAAACCTGAAAATATATAACTGACCCTCAAGTAGCTTAGCTCCCTAGCAAAACAAAATTTAATCATATTTAAACAATCTTATTCTTAAAAACATTAGCTTGAAATTCACCTAAAACCACAAATTAATCTTATAAATCAAGGTGCTCAATGAATCAACCATAAGCAACAGAATAAGTTTAATAACAAATGTATGTTCCTATAGGAACATATATAACAAACAAGCAAGCAAGATAGTCCAGAGGATTGTGTGTAGCAGGATAGGATTTGAGTAGGGAAATAATGAGGTGAGTATATGAATGAAAAAGAATAAATAAAATGAGAAATCTGTAACAAGAATGATAATGTGATACTAATTAATCCAAAACTCTGCAAATGTGGTGAAAAACAATTTGGTAATTCATGATCTAAAGAGAGTCTGTCAGCTAAGGTCCATAAAACAAGGCAAAACAAATGCTTCTTATTGTTAGGCGCCATTGAGGCAGATCCAACTCATAGTAATCCTAAATACAGCAGAACGGAACACTACTGGACACATTAGCCATGCACAGGAACTTTTTATGTTTGAGTCTATTGTTGTAGTCATTGTGTTTCTTCTCATTTTGAGTCATGCCACATCAACAAAGGAGGTCTTAGGGGTTTTACTCCATTTCTGCCATTAAGATCAACTCTACTTTCATGATTGGAAAAGGACAAGGAAGTGACAATCCACTTGCAAGGCTATCCAGAAACAATCAGCCATTGAAAACCCTATGAGGGTTGCTATGAGTCGGACACAACTCTCATATGGCTCCTAACAACAACTACTTTGATGAGGCAACTGTTACCCAGTCATTTCTTGAAGGCCTTCCAGACTAGGGGTGAGGTCTCCTTTTCCAGCATGGTATTACAGTGCTTCTCTGCTGTTCATAGGGTTTTAATGGCTAATTATTTGGGAAGTGGACTGTCAGGTCTTTCTTCCTAGTCTGTCTTAGTCTGGAAGCTTATGTGAAACCTGTCCACCACGGGGGGAGGGGGTGTCCCTGCTGGTATCTGAATACAGGTGGCATAGCTTTCAGCATCACAGCAACATGCAAGTCCCCACAGCAGGACAAGCTGACAGACAAGTGGGGGAAAATACATTCTGGTCATTGTTTAATTTGGTTAATGTAAACATGAATGTTGTCACATCCATTGCATATTGATTTGTCTTTAACTTACTGAAACTATCAGCTATTTCCAATTGCCACAGTCTCAATGCAATTTACTGACATACTCCTCAGATGACTTTTTACTTCTAACTGAGCTCATGTAAACCTCCCCATCCTTGAAACTGAAGAACATAGCAGAGCAATAAAATAAAACAAAAAATAAAAATAATTGTTGTTGTTGTTGTTAGGTGCCATCGAGTCATGTCCGACTCATAGCAACCCTCATAGGGTTTTCAATGGCTGACTGTTTCGGGATTGCCTTGGGAGTGGATTGCCAGGTCCTTCTCCCACTTTTGCGGTGCTGGGAATTGAACTTGGGACCTCAGAGACTGCAGCGCAGCGCTCTACCCACTGAGCTAAATCCCAGCCCCAATAACAATAATAGGAGGAAGAAAATAAGAGATGAAGAATTCAATTGAAAGAATGTGAAACAGAGATAGTGGTTAGTCTGAATGGTTATACTGACAAACTAGGAAAATCCTTTTCAGTGTTCAATCCTTTTCTTTTAACATCCATTTCATCCATTTTCTCTCTCCTTTTTATAAGTAAAGAATTTTCATTACCAATCATTTCCTCACGGAATTTAAAAGCTTACTTCATTTTCACTGGTAGGAATCTTATAGAGTAGCTTTAATTAAGCTGGATGGTGAGGATTGAGATTCTAAGTAGGAGACACTGTAGCTATGCCATTCTTTCCCTCTCCTCACCATCTAGTTGTCTGACTCTACCTGTTCCCATCAGGAACACCACAATTGCTGAAGTGAAAAAACTCAATGGCCCACATAAATCCTACTGGAAAAAGTGGATAGAAGTTTAAAAATATAAGTATGTTTGGATATAGTAAGCAAGTTAATTTATGGGCAAAGAAATTCAGTAAAACAACAAAAAAATAGAGACAAAGAGGAACAAACACTTTTTATCTGGTGCCTTGCTGAGCAAATATTCTTGGGTTTGGAGGCCCAAAAGAGGGAAAGATATAATTTTCACAAGAAATAACTTTGTCATTTTTGCCTTAAGTTTTATCCCTTTCTAATTTTCTTGTAATGGTTTAATGTTTACATCTATTGAAAAATAAAAATGCACCAATGCATCATGCTAAAGGCAGAATTAATTGGGCATAAGGTAGGTCTTAGAAGCAAGAAAATGACAGGAATGAAACAAAAACAGGAGGCCCACGGGCCTTTCTTTCTGTGATCATAAATATGGGAATGCATGTGTGTATACACATATGGAATCTTTGCTTGTATAGAGAGAACATACTTCATTCAATATCAACGTTCACTTTTAAAATAATACCTGTGATTTCTCTTCCTTTCTCACCTTGTTCTTATAAACAGCTCCTCCGGCAGCTGCCTTTCCTGTGTGTTCTGCACCAACCAAGACTGATAATTGCTCATGTTAAGTATAATGTTTTCACAGCTGCAAGCAGGATTTTTAAATAGCAAAGGTGCATTTAAGCCACCCTCTGCAATTAATAAATATAATAATAACAATATTTGCACTTGTGACATTTTACTCTGAGAAGACCAAAGTGCTTCACAAATAAGCATGTGTTATAAACTTAATTTTTTACAGATGGGGAAAACAGCCCACTTGATTTAGGTTAAGGCCACATAAGTGACTTTGTACAAAATTGTCCAATAAATTAGACCCATGACCTTGAATAGAACCCAGGATTCCAATCAAGCTTTTCTCCAAAGCTTCTACTTTGCTTTATGAAAATACAGCACCTATTAGCATTTGAACTTTAAATGAGCACCACTTAACGCATTCATTTATAACAACATTTGCCATGAAAACCACTGTATTAATTCTGATTTCCATTTTGTTTCCATAAAACAGTGAACATTATATTTTATATATTTTGCAGAAAGAAAAAAACTCATAAATCTCTAAATACTGTGTATGATACATTTTCTCAGGAGACCAGCCAGTGAACCCAAAGTAGCAAAGCAGACACAGTTAGTAGGCAAAGGAGAAGTGATCAAAGCTACCTTAGAGATCTCCCAGTGGATAGAAGACATAAGGAGCCTAACTGAGAAACCCAGGATGTTTGTTCTAGAAAGCACCCTAAGGTCCTTAGCCAATTTCATTTGTTAATGTAGAGATATTAGATATTTGTAATATTATGTCACTGATTCACACATGATGTGCAAATACTAACTTGTCTATTGTTTAATAAGAAGCTACCCTAGTTTTAAATACTCTTTGACCTCTGCAGGGTTCATGTCAAAACATGCATTTCATGCCATATAACTACATCTATACTACTACAAGGTTTAAGAATTATAAAAGTAACTGCTAATTCAGTATCTTAATCTTCATAAACATATAGGTCCTTTGATTCAGATATTTCAACAAAGCCTCTGATCCAAAACATGTTTGTAACCCCCTGAGACATTTTCCCTCCACTCTTCTCCGTGGCAATATTATTAAGATATAGAAAAAATAATAATTATATTTGTAGATATTTTTAAATTTTAATTAAGAGTAGATGGATAAATCTATTTTGCAAATTTCTGACATTTTAAATCATTACTTTTATTTAAAAAACAGTGCATGCAATGCACATAAATTTGAGTATTTTGACATTTCTGTGTATGTAATTATTTCCTACCAAGACAATGCAAAAAAACTTCAATATATTTTTTCTCAAAAATCTATGCATTCTTATTTTTTATTGGAAATTTTTAATGTATAACAATGTTATGGGATTATATTTCTATATACCCTTGTGTCCCAATTATGATTTAAGTCCAAACTTTTTTCTGTAGCTATCTTATCTTTTTACAATTTCAGTAGTATTACATGAATAATCTAGCCCATTTGTATTATAATCATTCTTTGGTATTATTGGTATTATTATAATTATTTCCCAAACTATTAAAGTTGGGCTGTTTACTTTGAGGTCGCCCTCTTTCTCATTCCTCACTCCTCCTTGTCCCTCCTCCCCCTCCTGTCTTCTGTTATCATCTCTTCCTTTTGCTAGATCCTTCCCTCCTTCTTTCTGCTCTCTAAGTTGTCCTGTCTTTGTTAAGTTCACTTTAGCTTTTTATTATGTTCCAATTTCTGTATAGGATTTTTGCCCTTCTTTTAATTTTGATTCAGCTCCCACATATGAGTGAGAACATGTGATATTTCTCTTTTGGGGCTTGTGTTCATTCACTTAAAATAATTTTCTCCAATTCCATCCATTTTGCTACAAATGACATAATACCATTTTTTTGATTGCTGAGTAGTATTCCATTGTGTATATGTACCATAATATTTTTATCCATTCTTTTGTTGATGGGCACTTTGGTTGATTCCATATCCTTGCTATTGTGAAAATTGCTGCACTGAACATGGAGATGCAGGTGTCTCTGTGGTATGATGACTCACCTCCCTTTGGGTATATTCCCAATACTGTTATAGCTGGGTCATACAGTACATCAATTTTTAGTTTTTGAAGATACCTCCATATTGTTTTTCAAAGTGGTTGGACCAATTTACAGCTCCACCAGCAGTGTAAGAGGGTTCCCTTTTTTCCATAGCCTCACCAGCATTTGTTATTTGTTTTATAGATCTTGGCAATTCTTACTGGAGTAAGGTGGAATCTCAGCATTGTTTTGATTTGCATTTACCTAATGGCTACGGATATTTAGCATTTTTTCATGTGTTTCATGGCTTTATGAGCTTCTTCATTTGGGAACTGTCTGTTTAGTTCCTTTGCCCACTTGTGTATTGGGTTATTTGTTTTCCTGGGTATTGTTTTCTTGAGTTCTTTATAAGCTCTGGAAATTAGTCCCATGTCTGATATATAGGATGTGAAGAGTTTTTCCCATTCAGTGGTGGTTTCTTTATCTGTGTTGATTGTTTCTTTTGCTGTGCAGAAGCTTTTTAATTTCATGTAATCCCATTTATCTATTCTTATTGCAATTTCTTAAGCAATTGGAGTCCTATTAAGGAAATGCTTCCCTATGCCTATATATTGGAGCATATTGCCTATCCTTTCTTCTATTAAAGTTTCTAGTTTTATGTTGAGGTAAAGAACTTTTATCTATTTAAGTTAATGCTTGTGTGTATTGAGAGATGTGGGTCAGTTTTCATTTTTCTGCAAGGGGATTTCCATGTTTCCCAGCATCATTTATTGAAAAGGCTATCCCTGTTCCAATTTACTAGCTTTGTTCCTTTGTCGAAAATCAGGTGGCTACAAGTGTATTCAGTTATTTCTGGATTTTCTATTATGTTCCACATGTCTTCAGGCCTATTTTTATGCCAGTACCAAGCTGTTTTTGCTACCACTTCCCTGTAGTATAAAGTCATGAATTGTGATTCTATCTGCACTAATTTATTCTTATTTTTTAAGAGTTACAAATCAACTAAGTACCATTCAGATGATACATGCTTGCAAACAGAATTTCTCTGGCCTCAAGATTATAAGATGAAATAGAGTTAAATGATAATAAAAATCTATATTTTCATCATAGTCATGGTTATGAGAAAAGGACGTAGTGTAATATGTGTAAAATCTTGCATGTAACTTCTGTGTTGTTGGAAGCACAAGGAATACAACTATAATTTATTCATGAGATGTTCTATATTATAAATGTTTAATCATGTTGATCATATCATGAAATATGATTTATAATCTTTCTTAATCTTTTGGAAATATTATTAAGTGAATTTTTAAAATTTTATTTTCTGTGATACAAGAAAACACAAAATTGTACAAATTAATGCAGTATAATGTAAAGGTTTGACACAAGTATATATTGTGTAATGTATAAGTTAGTTAAACATATTTATCTCTTCCATTATTTTTCATTTCCTTTTTTTGAAATGTTTCAAAATCCTTTCTCAAGCCTTTACAATTTTATTATGTTATTGTTATTGATCACCCTATTGTGCAATAGCACACTGTATTTCTTACTCCTATCTAACTTCCTACTCCTATTTAACTATAAGTCAATGACCGCCAGTCAACTGTTCCCCATCTCTACTCCCAACCACCTCTCCACTGCTTCAGTTAAATGGATGATAAACCATTTCAAGAGGTAGCATATGATCAGGAACCAACAGTACTGACAGAAGAAATAGAAGCTGGCTTAAATGTATTGGTGAAATGCAAAGGTCCAGAAGTTGATGGAATATCAGTTGAGACATTTTAGCAAACATATTGAACACTGGAAGTGCTCACTTGTCTATGGCAAGAGATTTGGAAAATAGCTACCTTGCCAACTGACAGGAAGAGATCCATATTTGTGCCTACTCCCAAGAAAATGAATCCAACCAAATTATTTGAGGATAAGATTAATATCACATGCAATAAAATTTTCTAAAGATCATTCAATAGTGATTGCAGCAGTATATAGACAGGGAATTGATAGAAATTCAAGATTCAGAAGAGGGTGTGGAACCAGAGATACCACTGTTAACGTGAGATGGATATTAACAAAAAGTAGAGGATTCCAGAAAGATGTCTATCTATGTTTTATTTAATATGCAAAGTCACTTGTCTGTTTGGATCACAAAAAATTAAGGATAATATTGCAAAGAATAAGAATGCTATAACATTTTATTATACTCCTGAAGAATCTGTACGTGGACCAGAGGCAATCATTTGAACAGAACAAGGAAACACTGCTTGGTTTGAATACAGCAAAGGTGTGCACCAGAGCTGTCTCCTTTCACCATATCTCTGCAATCTCTTGGCTGAGTAAATAATCCATAAAGTTGGATTTTAAGAAGATGAAAGTGTCTTTAGGATCGAAGATAGATTTATTAACAACCTGTGTTATGCAGATGACACAACTCTGCTTCCTGGAAGTGAAGAGAATTAGAGATATTACTGATAAAGATCAAAGAACACAGTCTTCAGCATGGATTGTACCTTGATATAAAGAAAACAAAAATCCTTATAACTGGGTCGGTAAGCAACTTCATGAAAATTGGAGAAAAGATTGAGATTGGACAAGATTTTGTTTTATTTGTTTCTACAACCAACACCTATGGAAGGAGCAGTTGAGAATTCAAAAGAAACATTACATTGGGAAAAGCTGCTGCTGAAGTGCTCTTTTAAGTGTTGAAGAGTAAAGATGTTACAATAAAGAAGAAGGTGTGCCTTATTCATACCATGGTATTTTGAGTTGTGTCACATGGTTGTGAAATATGGACAATGAATAAAGGAAGGAGGAGAACAATTGATGCATTTGAAAATGAATATTGAATATACCATGGACTGCCAAAAGAACCAGTAGATCTGTCCTAGAAATCTGTCCAGAGTGGGCCTTGGAAGCAAGGATGGCTAGACTGCATCTTATGTATTTTGGATATGTAGTCAGGAGGGATCAATCCCTGAAGAAGGACATCATGTTTGGTAGAATGGCAGGTGAAAGAAAAAAATGAGGACCCTCAACAGGATGGGTTGATACATTGACTGCAACAGTAAGCTTAAACATAAAAAAATTACGTGCATTTCACAGTGTGAGAGAGTGTTTTGTTCTGTTGTACATAATGTCGCTATGAGTCAGACCCACTTTGATGGCATCTAACAACAACATGGTAGTACTATGTGTAATTTTTTTAGAAAACCCCATGCTTTTTTCCATATGGCTGATCTAATTTATATTCCCACCAAAAACGTGTAAAGGTTCCCTTCCCTGCATATTCTCAATAGCATGTTTTATATTTATTCTAGTTAATATGGCCAGTTTATAATGATGTGAGGTAATAACTTATTGTGGCTATGATTTTCATTTTCCTGATGATTAGTGATGCTCAGCATTTGTTTTCAGGTACCTATTGGACATTTGTATGTCTTTTGACAAACAGCTGCTTAGTCTATTGCCTATTTTTTAACCAGCTTATTTATCTATTTATTTATTTGCCTATTGAGTTTTTGGAGCCCTTAAGTATTCTGGATATAAATCCATTGTAAGATGTTTACTTTTGTGAAATTTAACCTTCTATTCTATAGGTTATTTGTGGATTCTGTTGGTTGTTATTCTTGATGTGTAAAAGCATTTTAGTTCAATATAATCCATCTTATCTGTTTTTGCTTTTGTTTTCTGTGCTTTTGATGTCTCATCCAAAAAATTCTTCCTCATGGCAATGTCCTGAAGCATTGCCTCTATGTTTTCTTCTAATAGAATCATTGTTACAGGTCTTCTGTTTAAATCATTAATTCATTTGGAGTTGATTTTTGCCATTGGTGGTCTTGTTTATTTTTTGTATATTGATATCTATATTTTGTAATAATTTTTTAATTTAAATATTCACTGTATTTTTGGTTCACACCTCATATATACACACATGCATATTATTACTGACATTCTGTATATAAGTAGAAAAATATGAATATTCTAAAATCTTTACAATTTACAACAGAATTTTGAAGAATTTATAAAGCAAATACATTTATAAATAAGGTTAAAAGGTATATATACTTTATTCTATTAAATATTTGTTTACATTGAAGCAATGTATTCTCTATTAATAGATATTTCTACTTATCCCAGGTATGTTTCAATTTAAAGTACTACTATGAAGACAAATGAAGGTGGAGTCAAGATGGCAGACAGATAACACACGCCTTCTGTCCCAGAGTAAGGGAAGCCTCGATTAGGGGTTTGGAACTCACATTGAATAGATAGAAACAGTGATAATTTAGTTTGGGAGATAGAAGATGAAACTAGGTATACACTAAAATCAAGGATTTGGCTTCGGAGGAGCTACACAGTGGACAGTAGCGGGACTGCTGCCATTTCACCATCATGCAGATGGTGGATAGAAACCCAGAGACACAGAGGGGACTTCGTGCACACGCACCGATGTGGCCAGACCCGTCATGGAGTGCAACCTTGGCAGCAAGCTCTCACCCTGCCTGCGGGACACAAACTACAAATTCCGGGTGGCACACGGAATCGCCATCCCTGGCGGCCATGGAGGGAACAGGGAAACTGGTGCCAGTAATAAGCGTCTAGAGCTGAGACGCAGCTCCCTCCCTCCTGTTGTGGCGGGACAGGTGTACAGACGCTATCTCCACAGACATATGGGCACACATATACCTGGATCCCAGACACACCAGAGGTGAGTCCAAGTCATCCCACTGCACTGTGGAGAAATCTGGAGTTTGTGGAGGCAACTGAGCTCCTCATGGACAGAGTGCTCCTTTTTGGCAGAGACTAGTGACACAATTAGCCACAAGCAGAGCAGTTTCCAGCACGATCGCAGCACACTGTCAGTCCTGCTACAGATTCCCTCTGGGGTGGTAGGTTAGCATCCTGACCACAAGAGGATATGGTCCTCCCAAGTGGGAGGAAAGCCCTACAATAAAATATTCCACGGTAGCAGCCATATTCCTCCCATGCTGTAGGTTTTGGGGAGGAAATTTCTGATTTGGAGAACTATGTGGGACAGGGAGAACTCCATGGAGGACCCCACAGGTTCCACTGCCTCTTGAACAATACAATAGACACAGAATATTTCATGGAACAGTCTGTTTGGGCACTTGGTGTCCCACTTAAACCCAGGACATTGTGGGGCAATGGCCATATCTACACAACAACAACAGACAGATACTGCAGAGTGTGTAGAAACACTGCCACCCTGAGTTCTGTAGGGAGCACTGCATCCTGCAGTATCATCTTCACCTGGTGGAACTGGGTGTCCACATTTCAGATTCTACCTGCAAGAACATACAAGTGCCTTTTTTTTTTCTGTTTAGGGGTTTGAACACAGGATCTTGCACCTGCTTGCTTTGTGGGTGCTGGACCGACATGCTGCACCCCTAGCCCATATTTTTTTGCTTTTTGAAACAGGATCTTGCTGGGTTGCGAAGATCTCAGGCTTGCAAGCCTCCTGCCTCTGCCCCCCAAGCCGCTAGGATTCCAGGCGTGCACCACTACACCTGACTACAAGTGTTTTTATATGTATGTGAGAGCGTGTATGCGTGAGGTCTGGAATTTTTTTTTTTTTTTTTTTTTTTTTTTTGGTACAGAGGTTTGAAACCAGTGCCCTGTGCCTGCTTGCTTTGTAGGTGCTGTACCGCTGCACTGCACCCTGGGACCTATATTTTTTGCTTTTTGAGACAGGGTCTCATTGGGTTACACAGAACTTGGGCTTGCATTCCTCCTCCCTCCTATCCCCAAGCCACTGGAATTGCAGGCATGCATCACCATACCCGGCTACAAGTGTTTTTTATATGTGTGTGGGAGCGTGTATGTGTGAGACTTGTTTCTTATTTTTTTCCTTTTTTCCCTTTTTCCTTCCTATTTTTCTCCCTTTCTTCTTTTACTCCCTTCCCTTTTTCTATTCTCCTTCTCTATTTCTTAAGCTATATATGTGTCTTTGTTTTAATCATTTTTCCCTTAAATCTTAACCTTAATTTTAATTTTGACAGTAATTTCTACTAGCTTCTGTCCTCTACCTCCTCTTTCCCCTTCTTCTATCACCAGATCCCCCCCTTTCTCACCCCACAGAAGAGAAGCAAAAATCTACCACCTCCTTAACCCCTAGCCCCCTTGGAGTTGGGCTGCTGAACTAAAGAGACAACCACACAAACCAAATAGCTGAGAATATACCCAGCTTATAAGCTCTAATAAGCACCAGAGATTCAGCACCACACAATCTCAAAAGAATAACAGAGGAAGAAGTTCTGCATAATCAGGAGAGACAAATTCTATTTCCCAGACCATATTATGGGCAAACAAAGTAAACCTACAAAAAACACAAAGGGGCAGGATGGATCTGAAGGATCCACAGATCATAGCCCCCCAACAAATAACTCCAAGGACTCTCAATTCTTAGAGATCTCTGATTTGGAGTTCAGAGTCATGGTTATAAATATGCTAAGAGAAATAAAAACAAATACCACAAACACACTGGAGATACTTGAAAAGAAAGTCTCTCACTTGGAAGCCATTCTGTCATCCCAGTTAGAAATGATAACGAAAAATCAAGCCACTTTGCTTGATACTCAAGCCAAATTATCAGAATTGAACACAGCTAAAGAATCCTTTTCAACAAAAATGGATGAATCTGAGCTGAGGATCTCTGAGGCAGAAGATGGCATAAATGAGCTGAAACACAAGCAATTAGAAATGGAGTCAATGATAGGGCTTTTAAAGAAAGATTTCCAAGAGAACTCAGATAGAATGAAAAAAAGAAATATAAGAATTCTGGGCATTCCTGAAGGAGAAGAAAGAATCACTGGAGGCCTTCACAACCTAGTAAATGATATCCTCAAGGAAAACTTCCCAAAGATAGCACAGGAAATGGATATATACACCACTGAGACTTTCAGGACTCCTCTGAAGGCTGACTCAAATAGATCGTCCTCGAGACACATCATTGCTTGATTGCTGTCGTTACAGACCAGAGATGCTATCCTGCAAGAAGCAAGACAGAAGCCCCATATTACTTATAAAACAAAAGCAATTAAAATTACTGCAGACTTTTCCATGTCAACATTGAAAGCTAGAAGGGAATGGACACAGGTGATTCAAATGTTAAAAAAAAAAATCTCCAGCCTAGATTAATATATCCAGAAAAATTATCTTTGATAATAGATGAGGAATATAAGACATTTAATGACATTGAAGATTTTAAATGATATGCAACCACCAAACCAGCACTGGAGAGGATTGTAAATCAATTACCACATCCAGGAGAGTTAAGACAACCCTACAAAGGAAATCAAAGAACTGGTTAGCTGAGATGAGTGCAACCCAAGAAAGGACCAAAGCAAACATGAATCATAAATCAGTAACAGGTAATGATTGTATATATAACAATAAATGCTCCTCAATAATCTCTATTAATGTAAATGGTCTTAACTCACCAATTAAGAGACAGAGGTTGGCTAATTGGATGAAAAAACACAAACCATCAATATGTGGTATTTAAGAAACTCATCAAACTCACAAAGACTGGAATAAACTGAGAGTTAAGGTCTGGAAAAATGTATACCTAGCAGGGGGGGAACAAAAGAAAGCAGGTGTTGCAATTTTAATTTCAGATAGATTAAATTTCATTTCAAAGCTAATTAGAAGAGACAAAGGAGAATATTACATTTTAATACAAGGAACAATCGATCAAGAATCAATAACGCTCCTTAACATTTATTGCCAAAAATAGGGGCTCCTAGATTTATAAGACAAAACTTATGGAATATAAAGAACTTTATTGGACCAGAATCAATAATAATGGAGGACTTCAATACCTCACTCTTGTCAAGAGACAGGTCAACGAAACAAAACATCAACAGAGAAACGTGAAATCGAATCTCCACCCTAAACCAGTTGGATCTCACAGATATGTACAGAATATTTCATCCACACGATGAGGAATACACATTCTTCTCAGCTTGACATGGTACGTTTTCTAAGATAGATCATATACTAGTCCATAAGAACTCCCTCAACAAATACAAAAAAGTAGAAATAATCCCCTGTTCCTTATCAGATCATAATGGGATAGAACTGGAGCTCAAGAACATGAATAATTCCAGAAACTTTACAAACTCATGGAGACTGAATAATACTCTACTGAATGACCAATGGATTGTTGATGAAATCGAATTGGAATTTTAAAAATTCCTACAATCAAATGATGATGAAAGCACATCATACCAAAACATATGGGACACAGCAAAGGCAGTTTTAAGAGGGAAATTTATAGCATTAAGTGCCTTCATCAATAAAATAAAGAAGAGCCAAATAAATGACCTAATGAAACAGCTTAAGACACTAGAAATCCAACAAAAAACCAACCCTAAATGGACCACACAGAGGGAAATTACAAAAATAAAGGGAGAAATATCTCAATTAGAATCTAAAGAGATAATTCAAAAAATTAATGAGACTAAGAGCTGGTTCTTTGAAAAGATTAATAAAATAGACACCCCTCTAGCTAACCTCATCAAAAAGAAAAAGGAAAAATCTAACATAGTACGGATTATGAGAGACAATGGGTCCATTACCACTGATTTCAATGAAATATAAAAAGAAAACTGTCAGGGATTACTATGAGAGATTGTATTTCCAAAAATATGAAAATGCAGAAGAAATGGACAAATTTATTAACATGTATGACCTACCAAAACTAACCCCAGAAAACATAACTGACTTTAACAAGCCCATTACATATACAGAAATAGAAAAGGTAATTAAAAGTCTCCCAACAAAGAAGAGTCCAAGTCCTGATAGATTCACAGCAGAATTTTACCAAACTTTTAGAGAAGATATAATACCTGTCTTCCTCAAATTATTCCAAAGAATAGAAAAGGAGGGAACACTCCCAAATACATTCTATGAAGCTACCATCATCCTGATACCTAAGCCAGGAAAAGATTCATCTAAGAGAGAGAATTATAGACCCATCTCCCTTATGAATCTAGAAGCAAAAATATTTAATAAAATTCTGGCAAACAGAATCCAGCAGCATATGAAAAAGATTATTCACCATGACCAAGTGGGATTTATACCACAGATGCAAGGCTGGTTTAACATATGGAAATCAATTAATGTAATCCAACATACTAAGAAACTGACAACTAAAAACAGCATGATCATCTCAATTGATGCTGAAAAGGCCTTCGATAAAGTGCAACCTTTTCCATGATAAAAACACGGGAGAAGATAGGTATAACAGGCAAACACCTTAATTTTATAAAAGCTATTTATGACAAACCGACAGCCAACATTACATTGAATGGAGAAAAACTAAATCCCTTTCCTCTTAGATATGGAACAAGACAAGGATGTCCTCTCTCTCCTATTCTGTTCAACATAGTAATTGAAGTCCTGGCCAGGGCAATCAGACAAGAGAGAGAAATCAAAGGGATACAGATTGGCAAGGAAGAGGTCAAATTATCATTATTTGCAGATGGTATGATCTTATACCTGAAAGACACCAAAACCTCAACAGAAAACTTCTGGATCTAATTAACTCCTAGAGCAAAGTTGCAGGCTACAAAATTAACACACAAAAATCAATAGCTTTTCTTTACACCAATTCCAAACAGGAAGAGAAGGAAATTTCAGGAAAACTACCATTCATGATAGCCCACCAGAAAATTAAATACCTTGGAATCAATTTAACCAAAGTCCTTTCAGATCTCTACAAGGAAAATTTCAAAACATTAAAGAAAGAAATAGCAGAGGACACTGAAAAATGTAAAGACCTCCCCTGCTCCTGGATAGGGAGAATTAATATTGTAAAAATGGCTATCCTACCAAAAGCAATCTATAGATTTAATGCAATACCCATTAAAATTCCACTGACTGACTTTACAGAAATAGAAAAATTGATCCAAAAATTCATATGGAACCACAAAAGACCACGTATAGCCTTAAGCTGCACAACAAACGCAGGTGGAATCACAATTCCTGACTTCAAGCTATACTACAGGGCAATGGTTGCAAAAACTGCTTGGTACTGGCACAAAAATAGGCCTGAGGACATCTGGAACAGAATAGAGGACCCAGAAATACCTCAACACACCTATAGCCACCTGATTGTCGACAAAGGAGCAAAGCAAGTAAACTGGAAAAAGGACAGCCTCTTCAACAAATGGTGCTGGGAAACATGGTCATCAGCATGCAGAAAAATGAAAGCTGACCCCCATCTCTCAATATACACGAAAGTTAACTCAAAATGGGTAAAAGATCTCAATATAAAACCAGAAAATTTAAAACTTATAGAAGGCAAGATAGGCAACACACTGCATCATATAGGCTTAGGAAAGTATTTCCTTAATAGGACTCCAAGTGCTCAAGAAATTGCAACAAGAATAGATAAATGGGATTACATGAAATTAAAAAGCTTCTGCACAGCAAAAGAAACAATTAACAGAGTCAAGGAAACCCCCATGGAATGGGAAAAAATCTTCCCATTTTATACATCAGATAAAGGTCTAATTACTAGAATTTATAAATAACTCAAGAAAAAAACTCCCAAAAAAACAAACAACCCAATACACAAATGGGCAAAGGAACTGAGTAGACAGTTCTCAAATGAAGAGGTCTGTAAAGCCATGAAACACATAAAAAAGTGCTCAACATCCCTAGCCATTAGGGAAATGCAAATCAAAACAACTCTGAGATTTCACCTTACAACAGTAAGAATGGCCAAGATCAATAAAACAAACAACAACAAATGCTGGCGAGGTTGCAGGGAAAAGGGAACACTCTTACATTGTTGGTGGAGCTGTACATTGGTCCAACCACTGTGGAAATCAATATGGAGGTATCTTAAAAAACTAAAAATAGATCTACCATATGACCCAGCTATAACACTATTGGGAATTTACCCAAAGGGAGATGGGTCGTCATACCACAGAGACACCTGCATCTTCATGTTCAGTGCAGCGCTTTTCACAATAGCAAGGATATGGAATCAACAAAAGTGCCCTTCAACAGAAGAATGGATAAAAATAACTATGGTATATATACACAATGGAATACTACTCAGCAATCAAGAAAAATGTAATAAGGTCATTCCCAGCAAAATGGATGGAATTAGAGAAAGTTATTTTAAGTGAACGAGCACAAGCTCAGAAACACCACATGTTCTCACTCATATGTGGGAGCTGATTCAATATTATAAGGAGGAAAAATCCTATTCAAAGATTGGATCAAAATAATGGGGGGGGGAGATAAGAATGGTGTCAATTTAAATGGTCTAGAAAATGTATGTAATTGTTCTAACAAGATAAAAACAAAGACCACTTCAGGAAAAGTTTCTATCTTAAACAGAACTGGAACCCAAGGACATATAGAAAAATATTACCAAGTAAAAGTTAGAGAAGACTTAGATGGGGAGGGGGAGGGGG
>VMDO01033987.1:0-17427 GCA_007922755.1 Pedetes capensis | reverse complement strand
GTATTATATGTGGCTTTTTAGCATCTGAATTTATACACATTAATACCTTACCTTTGTAACTTTTGAGTTATGCATAATGAAATGATATTTGTATTTATATGAATTTAGAATAAGGTATAGCTAATAATTTATTTTTTGAAAGAGCACAGAATATGCACATGTTTAAATAACATTATTATTTCCCATTTTTCAATTTATTTTAGTACTTGCACAATATATTCTGACATTTTCCATTATGTATACCCTTGGTATGTATAATGTGTGTGCATTCCTCTATGTTCCTGTGTTTCTACTTCACTATTAATGATAAATGAGCAATTCACACTATTTTTAAAAACTTGCTATTGTGGGTTTATGTAAACTACAAAATACTTCGGAATTCCTCTCCTTTTTAGTTTATGTACTTACATGTTTGCAAATTTTTTAATAATGTAAAGGGTACTAGGAGAAATCTAACAAAAATTCCAAAATATATTGATCCATGAATGACCTATGGTCTAATGGTCTGTCTTAATGTTCCAAGACAATAAGAAGGTTTATAAAAACATGGAATTTGATAAATGAAAGGCAAAAATGGAGACCATTTTTAAAAAATTAAACCATGGAAAGTGCAAAAATGAGGTCTATAATAATGATCAAACCTTGACATTTTTGCATCACAAACTTAATACAAAATGAAATGTACATTTTTATTGTCCTACCAAAGAAGTTATATAGATCAATTTCAGTAGCAATCTCAAAAAATATGTGTCACGAATATATTGCTCACAAAAGTAGCTTAAATATACATATATAATTATATATATTAGCTATTGTATTTTTTAAAAACAGTATAAAATACATTGTTGACTTATTTTTCTTGATTATTAATAAAATATACCACTCAAATCTTAAGTTATACATGAAACATTGGTATGTAGTTTATAGTTTGTTTTTCCTCTCTAAAGTTTCATACAGGAGTATAACACTGCCTCAGTATTTTAAACATGCCCGGTACCTTTGTACTATGCTTATAGCGGATTGTTTTCCCATTACATTGATTCATTATATATCCAGATCAAAAGCATTGAAAATACCTTCAAAATGTATATTCTGGGCACAACACAGAAACTACCATTATTCTCCACTAATTGGTTTTTCAGATGCCAAAAATATCT
This sequence comes from Pedetes capensis, assembly GCA_007922755.1. Lineage (NCBI taxonomy): Eukaryota > Metazoa > Chordata > Mammalia > Rodentia > Pedetidae > Pedetes > Pedetes capensis. The sequence continues at coordinate 16,270 of VMDO01033987.1, read as the reverse complement.
GCCATGAACTAAAAGCAAATGTAACATATTGCCCGAGAAACTAGCACTTTCTCTCATTGCATGGAATGCTTAAATTCTCTGATATAGATTGCATAGTCTTTCAGAATTTGCGTTTTACTTTCATAGTCAGCCTCATATAACTCCCCTTCACTTCAGTCATTTTACACTTTAGTACTTGAAATACTTTTCAATTCCCAGGCACAATGCTTATCTTGCCCCACTGCTTCACACATGCTTCCTGTCTGCCTGGAAGTGGTTCCCTTGCTTGTTCTTAACTGGTTTCACCTGTCTTCTTCCAAGATGGATTCCTTTTTAATTTTTGGAAATTTTTATCATCTCCCAAATCTAAGTTAAAATTAAATTTCATTTATCACCTTGGAACTCAGTGGATCTTGTTATGACATTCCTACATCCTCAATAAACTGTAGGTGAGAGTACAGTACTGACCATATTTATATTGTGCACACTTGATCTCCAGCATTTAGTGCAGGGTTTGACAAAGAGAATACTTCATTAATATTTTATTTAAAAACCATATAGTTTCTGACAAAATTGATTAAATAGAATTGTGTTTAAATTTTAGCTTGAGCAAGATTTGGAGCTAAGCAGAATTAAAACATAAGTAAGATGGAATGAAAGTTCTACTTGCCAAGCAAACAAATGCATACTAGATGTCTTTAACATTATATATAGGGCTCATGTAGGAAATTTGCATTTGTGTTTTTACCTGCTTGCCAGCACACCAGAATCTGTACTATATTATAAAGACAAAATGAGTTCTTATTGTTTATTTCACATTTGTTTTTTCCTTAATATACCATTTTGGAACACAAGGATAAATTCATATTTCTATTGTCTAGAATGTTATGTGTGAAAGGTAATTGCTCAACATATTGCAAAAGGAAGCCATACATGGTGTCACATGACTGTATTCCCAGCAATCAGGAAGGTGAAGGAGAAGAATCATGAATTTATATCCAGTCTGAGATACACAGGGTATATCTGAGTGAGTCCCAGGGCTGCCAGGGATACAGAGAGACCCTATCTCAAAAGCAAAGCAAAACTAAAATAAAAAGAGTCATTATCTTTTTGAATATGAGTAAAACCACCTTTCTATTAACATAATAGATTAATATATAACCTATTATGAACTTTTAAATAATATTCTACATGATTACCACAGATGTGTTTGTAGTTTATGAACTACCGCACAATATAACCCTACATATTGATTGTTCAGATGGTCAGAAGTTATGATCTAGAATTCTCAACATTACAAATGCTCTATTTGGTGCCACCACAAAATATATATAGAGAGAGAAAATGACCAGGGGGGCCGGGCGTGGTGGCACACGCCTGAAATCCCAGCGGCTCGGGAGGCGGAGGCGGGAGGATCGCAAGTTCAAGACCAGAGGCAGTCTTCGTAATTTAGCGAGACCCTGTCTCAAAAAAGTAAAAAAAATGGGCTGAGGTGCAGCTCAGTGGTCCAGCACTTGCAGAGCATGCAGGGGCGAGGCCCTGGGTTCAACCCCCAGTACTGAAAAAAAAAAAAAAAAAAAAATGACCAGGGGGATAATTGTGTTACATAAGATCACAAATGATTCCTTCATTTTAATTTTTACTAATCCTTTAATTGCAAGCCCTTTGTTTAACAAAAAACCCTAGATGCTCTAAAACTTTGACTTGTGTTTTTACTTTTATGTTTACTTTTTACTTTTATTTGTCTAATGAGTAAATACCTATTTTAAGTAGTATTGTTTCTAAACATTTTGTAAGATTTGTTAAAATACAAAAAAATCACAATAACAGGGTTTTTATAATTGAGTGGATTACTGATGAGTACTCAACTTGTCAAGCTAATTTAAGAACACAGAAAAAAACTGCTAAATATATAAACATCTGCAGCCATAGCACCCTGGCATCTAATCTTGCTTGTTCTCTGGAGCTAAGCAGGGTCAGCCTTGTTAGTCCTTGGACTGGAGACCACCTGGAAATACCAGGTGCTGCAAGCTAAGACAAAGGACCTGGCAACCTACTCCCAAATCAATCTCCATTGAAAGTCCTATGAATAGCAGAGAAAGACTGACATATATTCCAGGCCTGGCACAGTGTCCGAGTGTATTTCATTCTGATGTACTTAGGGTTGCTATGAGTTGGACCTGAATGGATGACGCCTAATAACAACAGATAAATAAACATATTCAAGTTCCTACAAATAGCTTCCAAATAGATCTAGTTTATAACAATGTTGATAACAAGGGCATTAAAATTAGTTTAAAACATAACAGTTTTGTCATTTTAGTCTATAAAACTTCCCAGTGTGTTAATTATCATGATTTATAATTTACATTGAGTAAATAAATACATAAATAAGTAGCTCCCTCAGTTTCAAATGAAGATTAGTAGCAGGAAAAACATTTGAATCCAAATCCTTCTAGGTTTTAATTACATATTCTTTCTATGACATAGTTCTGCTTAAAATATTTCTTGTTTATAACTTTAGCACTGGAGAGGTTTCCAGAAGAACTAGAAAAGGTTAACTTTACTTCCATAATGAGTTAATATACTCTATTCTTTCATTTATTTGTTGAAAGTAACTCCCATTAGAAGAGAAACAGTCAACTGTTCTTCAAGGTTGAATATATGTGAATAACAAACTTATTATGGTATTTGTTATAAAATGTGTTATATTGAGCTAAAAGGGCTGGGATTTAGCTCAGTTGGTAGAGTGCTGCTCTGCAGTCTCTGAGGTCCCAAGTTTGATTCCCAGCACTGCAAAATGGGAGAAGGATGTGCCAACCCACTCCCAAGGCAAACCCAAAACAGTCATCCATTGGAAACCCTATGAGGGTCGCTATGAGTCGGACTGGACTCGACTGCACCTAACAACAACAACAACTAAGTTACATAATGCCTCTTTATAGTTAATGTTAATGATGGGATTGGATAAAGTCCCTAGGATCTCCTTTAGCTGAAGTGGCAAGACTCCAAATGAAACACGACTACAGCAATGGACTCAAACACAAAAAGATAATGTGCATTGAAGATTTGAGTAGTGTATTGTTCTGTTGTATGTAGGGTCACTATGAGTCAGACCCGACTGGATGGCACCTAACAACAACGCAACTATTTTAGTACATATACATTTATTTTTTGAAGAATCATTACCATCAAATTTGCCACTGAATTAAGCCAAAATAGATACGGATTTTGCATAGAGTGGAACTTGTACGATGGCTTTTTAAAAAACTATATTGTACTACAAGGTAAACTTCAAGAGGCAAATGCCATCATTTGGCTTTTAGTTTTAAGATGCTAAGTGAGAGATTATTAAAATTCTTGTCATGTGATCTTCATGTGGAGTAACAAAAACATTCACCTCAGTTTTAATACCAGGATCTCTTTGATTCTTGAATAAGTGATTTTTGTCCTGGGATTCTATAGGGTGAATATTGGCCTCAAAGATTTCTGAATTTGAACTTCTGGAAAAGTTAGATATTATGTGGCAGAGAAAAATTTGCAGGTATGATTGTGTTATGAATTTTGAGATGAAGAGATTATTTTGTGCTATCTTAGCCCTCCATGAAGGTAATCATGTGTTTCTTTAATATTAGTAAGAGACAAAGGGAACTTTGAACACAGAATAGAGAGTGAGGTGTTCACAGAACAAAGTGGCAGGGAAAAAGAGATCTGAAAATGCTGCATCTCATGTTTGGAAGATGAAGGAAGATGCCATGTGCCAAGAAATACAATCATAGCAGCTCTACATGCTGGAGATGAAAAAAGAATTACATTTCCTTAGAGTTTCCAAGGGGAGAACAGCCCTGCCAACAACTTAGTTTAAAGCTAGTGAAACTTGGTTCAGACTTCTGAGCCCTAGGCTATAAGATAACAGATTTGATATCCTTTGAACCATGAAGTTGGTAGTAATTTGTTACAGGAGCAATAGCAAAGTGATGGACCAAGTGAATGATTGAAATATTCATGTTGTTGCTGTTTGTTGTTGTTGTTAGGTGCCATGGAGTCAAATCCGACTCAGAGCAACTGGAAGTACAACAGAATGAAACACTACCCAATGCTGTGTCATGCACATGATCTTTTTATGTTTGAGCTCATTGTTGCAACCACTATGCTTCTCATTTTGAGTCATGCCACATCGGAAAAAGGAGGCAGCACTCCATTCTGTCATTAACTTCTACTCTCCTTTTAGGAGGCAACTCTTCCCCAGTCATTTTTTGAATAGCTTCCAGACTGGGGGGTTCTTTTTCTGACACTGTATTTGACAGTGGTTTTCTGCTATTCATAGGGTTTTCAATGGCTAATTGTTTTGGAAAAGGGATGCCGGGTCCTCTTCCCTAGTCTGTCTTGGTCTTAAAGCTCAGCTGAAACCTGTTGTCTATGAGGGCTCAACTGGTATTTGACATACTGATGGCATAGCTTTCAGCATCACAGCAACATGCAAGCCCCCACAGCAGTACAAACTGACAGACATGTAAGGAAGGAATATTCAAGCTAGATATTTTTTCAATACTGGAAGGAAGGTTGAATCCAGAGACTCCCATGCAAGCTAAGCAAGTGCTCTACCATTGAGCTGCACTCTAACCCCTGTTTTGGTTCTTGTTTTGAGACAAGGTCTCACTAAACTGTGCAGGCTGCCTTTGGCCTCAAACTTGCCATCCTCCTGCCTCAGCCTCTAAAGTCACAAGGATTATGGGTGTGTGCCACAGAACCCAGGTCATGCTAGTTTTTTGGACTTTTTCTTTTAATACTAGTATTACATTATCACCACAATTTTAGTCACTAAAATTGATATGGCTCATGTATTTTGCACTGAGCATAATTCTCAGTTTCCTTTCTTTTTTCCTTAACCACTTATCACTTCTGATATTCAACCGTATGTGACAGTATATTGTTGCATTGTATTCATTATTGTAAAGTCAGTCAAAGGCATTCAACAATTTCATTTGCTTTCTTTGATTTCCTTTCTTGTCATTTTCATCACAAGCACTTAGAACTTTGTAATATACTTTCTACGATATGATCGTTCATAGTGACCTTTGAAGAATTACACCAAGGGGAATTTGATCTTTCTGTAGCCTGAGGCACTACCTGGTAGGAAGTTAAGGACTTAAGAAGATGCACTAAATCTTCCAGACTCTAGAGTGCCATTAATGATGCTGAAGCAGTAGTGCATTAAATATACTGCTGTATATTTATCCCGGTATAAGCTTTTCAGCTGATTTCAAAGTAAGTATGTGTATATAGAAATATATGTATGTGTGTGTATTCACATACATACATACACAAACACACTTTACTCATCCTGGAAAATAGTACTCTAGAGGAAGAATTTTTTTTTTATAAAACTCATTGATCTTCATTGATCATATGACTTGTGTGTATCATTGTATTTTTAAGGAAAAAATATTTTAAGTTTCCCAAGCACTGATGTGAGCTCATGCTTATGTAAAAGATACCAGACATTACTAGTGTCTTTCAGGTTTTTAAAAATACTCTAGCATTAAGTGTAAAAAAAATGTGTAAATTCCTATCTCTATTATTAGTTTGATTTTTAACAATTGGAACTGAAATGTCATGTGGGCATTCTGTCATATTTTCTTCTATCACCTTTAATATTTTGACTTTATTCATAAATTAAATTTAGCCTAATGCTTCCTCTGTATCTTAAGTCCGTATATAGAGAAATAATCTAATGCTATTTGTAAACAAACTGTAAATTACTTGAGTATGTTCTTGTAAAAAAATAGCTGAGTCTCAATCAATTATAACAGTGGAGCTTCAGACCATCACAGAATATCAACTGATCCAACCACGTACCTATAAGGCAAAGGGCTTACCACACAGTACTCAAATTTGGCAAATGCTGAGCTGTAACAAACCCAGGTGTTTCTGCATTTTATCTCATTTTCAGTCTAAAAGTACTGTCTGCACATATTTTTAGGGGGACCTCTCCGAAACTCTACTCTTTCAGAGTTCTACCTAATTTGTGAATCAAGACTTGCTCAAATAAACTCTACCAAATTCAGTTTATCTAAAGTATTTCTTTTAATAACTGTGAAATCTTTGATCTTCCAGCAGTCCACTATTTTATGTAGTGGAGAGTCCTATAACAAAGATAACATTTCTAAATGGATTCTATGTCAGCAAAATTTAAATAACAGTCATAATCCAATATTGCATTTATCTCAAAATTGTTATTTATACTTATCACTAAATATAAACCAAGCCTTCAGTCAGTATGGCCCTGTCCTCATGTCTATTATTGTTCCTGATGAGTCCCTAGTTATCATTCTTGATCTTTTTTCCAAAGATTCCTGAAAAAGTAGTCAATTTTACAAACTATATTATTGAGGTACAACAAAGACATGCTAATTCAATGTCATTGAAAAAAAATTATCACTCAGATAAATAACCACTTCTCCTTCTAAATTAATGAAGTTCTGTTTGTCTTCATTATTTTAAGTATAAAAGAAAAATCATGGAAATAATTCTTTTAATAAAATGATGTTAAATTTTTTTGGATGTTCACGTCCACTACTATCAGTTTCATAAATTGTCTTTTTAAAACACTAATTGCCAGAGTGCTCTCTATATTTCTGTAACTTATTTTTTTCCTCACAGCTTGCCATCACAATAGAAAAATTAAGTCATTGAAAATGAAGAGTAATTCAGGTTAAAATTAACGAGTAATTCAATAATGGGTTTGAAAATTAAATAAAACTTTTGATGGAATTTTGAGAACTTCTATTATGTACCAGAAATTGAAAGTTTGTACTCTACAGACAAAATTAAAAGTTGATGTCCCCTAAGGTAGAGAAATTTTGGTCTATTTTACCTTTATATCTTTAGCATCTAGAATATGATGCGCACATAATGTGAGCTCAATGAATCTATCAGCTACTAAAATAAATAATATTTTTCCATAGACAGATGACTATCTGAGTGGATAGACAATATTATTTTAAATTTTATGTGGAAAGACAGAGGAACTGAACTAGCTGAGTTTTTTTTTTCAGTACTGGAAGTTTGAATTCAGGTCCTTGCACATGCTGGGCAAGTGCTCTACTATGAAATTGTTCCCCAACAGCTTTAATGTTTTCTTATTTTGAGGCAGGACAGCTAGATTGAGCAGGCTGCCTCTGGCCTCAAACTCGTCATCCTCCTGCTTCAGCCTCCTGAGTTGCTAGGAATATAGGTGTGTGCCCCTGCACCCAACAATACTTTTTTAAAAATAAGAATAAATGAGAGATAATCTCATTACCAGTTTCAAGATTCACTACATAACTACACCTCCCTACACACTATTATTTGGACTATAAACACATAGATCAAAGAACACAATAGGGAGGTGGGAAATAGACATACACAAATATGGCCAAATCAATTTTCACAAAGTAACAAAATCAAATTAATAGAAGATATAACTGTCAACAACTGGTGGCAGAGTAGGTATCCACAAACAAAAATTTAAAAAGTAAACCACATAGACAAACAAAAATCTTGACATATGTTGTAGATTTTATCCAAAGATTAATTAATAAGGGATTTAAATTTCAAAAGTGAAAGTATTAAAACTTACATAAGGTTTCTTGGGTGAGTCTAGGAAAACCTTCTATGCAAAGATTTCTTAGATTTAGTACCAAAACCATGATTTATAAGAGGAAATTAATAAATTGGACTTCATGAAAGTTAAAAATCTTTGCTTTTGGAAAGACCATTTTTAGTGGAAGAAATGACAAGTAATTCAATAGGAGAAAATCTTTGAGTATCATAAATCTCACCTGGACCTACTATCTAAAATATACCAACAAGTCTCAAATCTTGATGATAAAAGTATCAAACAATCTAATTAGCACATAGGAAAAAGCCATGAATACACATTTCAATGAAAATGGCAGAGAAAGAAGCATGTGAACAGATATTCAAGATTTCCAGGCATGGTGACCCACATCTGTAATGCTAGCAACTCAGGAAGATCCCGAGTTCACAGGCCAAAGGCAGACTAAGTAACTTAGTGATAACCTGTCTCAAAATTAAATAATAATAATCGTAATAATAATAATAATAATAAATAAAAAGGAAAAAAATGGACTGAAGGTACAGCCCAGTAGCAGAGCACTTGCAAAAGCAAGGATGAGGCCCTGGGTTCAATTCTATAGTCACTACATGCCCCCTAAAAAAGGAAAGAGTGACAGAAGGAAGGAAGGAAAGGAAAAAGGAAGGAAGGAAAGAAAGTAGGAAGGAAGGAAGGAAGGAGAAAAAAGGAAAGAAAAAGAAAGAAACAAAGAAAGAAAAAGAAAGATAGAAAGAAAGGAAAAGAAAGAAAGAGAGAGAGAGAGAAAGGAAGGAAGGAAAGAAAGAAGGAGAAGAAAAAATATTCAAACACATTAGCTCAGTATTTAGGGAAACACAATTAAATCTTGAGGAGATAATGCTGCAGACATATAACAGAAGTGCAATAAAATACATCAAAATTACTAAATGCTTGTAAGAATGCACAAAATGATGCCACTCCTACATTGCTGATAATAACATTAAATAAAAGAGGTGCTCCACAACCATTGTGCTAGTTTCTTAAAAATTAAACATGTAACTACCATACAATCTAGTATTTTATTCTTTGACATGTATCATATGAAATAAAAATGTATCTTCATGCAAAATCTCTACTTAAAAGTATATACCATCTTTATTGTTAACTCAAATGTTTTTCAGTAAGTAAATTACTTAACATTTATGACACAGAACAGTACACAGTAAAAATAAGGAAAAATCACTTGTAAACATAACAACATAACATTCCCAAAAATCATGCTGAATGAAAAACACCAAATATAAAAGATTACATGTTCTAGAATTTCATTTACATAGCATTTTTGAAATGGCAAAAATATTGCAATAGATAACAGGTTAGTACACTTCAAAAGTTAGAGATAGGAGCAGATGGGAGAAACCTGTGTTGGTTATTAAAGGAAAAATGAGGACTACTTATGAGACCAGTGTTCTGTTTCTATAATATATTAAAGTCAAAATCTATGTCATTTTGCAAAATGACCTTTGGGGACAAACTGATTGAAGAGCACAATACATTCATCTTTCTGTATTATTTCTTATAACTTCATGTGAATTGAGAATTATCTCAAAGTAAAACTATTAACTAATAAAAGACATTATGCATCTATAGAACATATTATTAAAAGTGAGGTATTATTAAAAGTGAGGTACAGTGGCCAATGCCTATAATTACAATTACTTGGGCACTGAGGCAGTAGGATTGTACGTTCATGGCCAGAGGCAGCCTGTGTGACATCATCAAAACTTGTCTCAAAATAAAAAAGTAAAAACTAGGCTAGGTTTGGCTCAGTGGTAGAGCACTTGCAAAAGCATGCTTGAGGTACAAGATTCAGCCCCTAAATACTGATGTGTGTGTATGTGTGTGTGTGTATATATATGTATATATATATTCATATATATATGAATGAATATGAGATATGATATGAGAATATGATCTGAGGAATATTTCAGTGAGCACAGAGATTTAAAACATGGGAAATATGAGAAAAATTACCATGAATATTAGAATGAAAGGTCCAATATATTTCTATTAGACAAAATATATACAAAGAAATGCTAAACAATGGTCACCCATATAAATTAGGCCAGACCATTTACTGAAAATAATAATTTTGACTTCTTTATCAAAGTATGTTTGAAAACAAGACACAGTTAAAACAATATGCAATTTTTTTTATTTAGATGAAGGAGAAGGAGATTGTAGGAGCAAGCTTCATAATTGAGTCTTATTTCTACTGCAGTCGTTTGTCCACTGAAGCAGTAGTAGAGAGTTTGAGCAACTATGCATGACACTTACCAGTTTTGCAGTCATGGGGGAAACTTTTTGTTTCATATAATATATAACAATGGAGCAAACACAGACCAGCAAAAACTTACATGAAAAGAAGTAAAAGGACTCATTGTCCATCCATGATGGAACATTACGCACAACACTAATGCTTCAGAAATATATAACCTAGAAAAGTGGGTGAAATATTGAATACAACTATTCTTTGTTTTTGTGTTAGGTAGTGTGGAGTTGGGTCCAACTCATGGTTACCCTATGTACAACACTACAAAACACTCCCTAGCGCTGTATCAGTGCTTCTCTGCTATTTATAGGGTTTTTGATGGCTAATCATTTGGGGATTGCTTTGGGAGTGGGCTCAGGTCCTTCTTCCATTTTTGCCGTAGTGAGGATCAAACTCTTGGCCTCAAAGCATGCAGAGCAAGCACCCTACCAACTGTGCTAAATCCCAACCCCTACAATTATATTAAGATATTGTAAAAATGGGAACAATTGGCAGACCTTCCTGAAAGAAAAGAATAAAAAGAATCCCAAGATGATAGGGTAGACTTAGCCTGCAGCCATAGGCCTGTGGCATCCAATCCCCTCAGATCTTGGAAGCTAAGCAGAATCAGGCCTGGTTAGTACTTGGATGGGAGAACGCCTGGGAACCCCAGGTGCTGTAGGCTTGAGAGAAGGACCCAGCAACCCACTCCCAAAAATCAATCCACCATTGAAAATCCTATGAATAGCAGAGAAGCACTGACAAAAGTGTTTCACCTGTTGTATGTAGGGTCGCTGTGAGCCAGACCCCGACTCCATGCACCTAACAACAACAACTAGGGTAGATTTAATGATTATGATTTTGCCTCTAATTAATAAAACTGGTGTTCTCATATTAGCATTTTCCATTTTAATTACATTGAAAATTACCAACTCTGGTATGGTTAAATAAATTTAAAAACTTTTCTCAATGAAAATAAAACTACTTGAAAATAGGACATAGAGTAGTGATTCAACTCCAAATATTCTTACAAAGTTTATGTAGAAAATATCAGTTTTTTAAGGAGCTCTGTGGTCTTTTTTCTTAGTTATTTATTACTTTACAGAAAACTAGAAATTCCCATGTTTCTTTTCTTTGAACTGCCTAATCCTTAATGTATATAACTCTTTAAACACTCTTGTTGTTGTTGTTGTTGTTTTTAGGTGCTGTGGAGTCAGTGTCTGACTTACAGTTTACAAGTAAACAGTTTACCCTGTTTACAAGAGATGAAACACTATTGTGCTTCTTTGCTATTCATAGGGTTTTCAATGGCTGATTTTTTGGGGGGAGTGCGTTGCCAGATCCTTCTTCCTAAACACTCTTAGTTTTCACATAAAAGGACTCTATTTTGTTTTCAAATATGAAAAATTCATTCATAATAGCTGAATGAAGTTTCATATTTTGGTTCTTCAAGGAATATTTGACTCTCCTGTCATTTCTTCTCTCCATCTTGCTTTTCTCTTATTAACAACCACATCAAATTTCTTTTGCTTTACTCTTTCTACACTGTACAACAAATATTTTTTTCTTTCTCATTCTTCATACCACAATTTAACCTTAAGGAAGAACCATTGTCTTCTTATATATCAGTAAATAGTGCTTTCTAACTATTTAACTGTACTTATCATAATATAACTGATGGCTAAATATTTATTTAAAGTATTAGAGACATTTTGTTAAAATATCCAGCTCTGGAGAAAATCCTATTTTCCCTCTCCCAGCTTCTAGTGGACTCTGGAGTTTTGTGGCTTGTGAAGGCACAATTCCAATTTCCCTCCATCTTTGTGTGGTCTTGCTGTCTTTTTATGCTATCTCTGTCTTCTCCCCATTTTATAAGAACAGTCTTGGCTTTAGGGCCATCCCTAAATCCAGGGAGACTTCATCATGACATCTTAATCCACTAAAATCTTTTGCATTGATTTTAATTTAGTTATTATTTTGAAATATTATCTAAAATTTTACTGGGGGAAGTTTTTTATTTAATTCAATAAACCTTTTACTTTATATCATAATAAACAAAGGGGCTAAACACAAATGATAGCAGTAGACAGGAACACAGATTTCCTCTCACATTTGTTGTTGTTGTTAGGTGCCACTGAGTAGAGTTCAACTCGTAGTGAGCCTATGTAGAGCAGAATGAAACACTCTGCAGTTCTGTGCCCAGAAACAAGATCTTATTTATGTTTAAGCCCATTGTTGCAGACATTGTTGCAGATGTCAATCCATTTGATGGAGGCCTTTTGTTTTTTGCTGACCTGCCACTCTCCCAAACATGCTGTCTTTCTCCAGGGATTGATCTCTCCTGACTACATATCTGAAATATGTAAGACGCAATCTAACCATCCTTGCTTCCAAGGAGCACTCTGGTTGCACTGCTTCTAGAACAGATCTGTTGGTTCTTTTGGCAGTCCATGGTATATTCAATAGTCATCTCCAACACCATAATTCAATTCTGACCTTATCAAAGTTAAATATTTGTAAAATTTACCTTTTAGATCTTGTAAGTAGAGAGAAAAGGAGATTTGCATTTCTATTTTAATATTGCTACATCAATAATTGTCTACAGCCATCACACCCTGCCAATCTGATCCTGCCTAATCTCGGAAGCTAAGCAGGGTTGGCTTGCTTAGTACTTGGATGGGAGACAACCCCAGAATACCAGATGCTGTGGGCTAGGGAGAAAGACCTGGCAATCCAGTCCCAAAACAATCGGCCACTGAAAACCCTATAAATAGCAGAGAAGCCCTGACAATAGTGCTGGGTATTGCAGTGTGGGAGAATATTTCCTTCTGTTGTACATAGGGTCGATATGAGTGGGACCTGACTCAAGGGCACCTAATAATAATAACAACATCAATAATCAGTAATTATTTTCTCAAAAAATGATTTCATAATTTATGTTAAGATTGTCTGTCATATTCAATCAAGTTAAATATTCAATTACTTCTCAAAGAGCCAAAGAACAACACTGAAATGAAATAAGTTCTTATTCACAAGTTCTTCATTTGAAAACAGAAGAGATTCGTTACATATGTTCACATGGAAGGAAACAGCGGGAATGAACCACAGTGGCCAAAAGGGAGGTTGGGAGCTAAACCAAATCAACAAAACAAAACAGGAAAGCAAATGAACAGCAACAACAACAACCAAAAAAAAAAAAAAAAAAAACCATTTTCCCAATCTTCATTAACCTCTAAGACTAATGGTGCTAATAGAACTTGAATATGGCATTTTCATTTTTGGGGGGATGTTCCAGATGCACAACTGAACAACTATTTCAAATAAAGATATATAAAGAAGCAGTAAAATGGTAAAATGAACATATCTCTATTCTATCCAAAGAATCAACTCAAATCAACAGATCTTAGCAGAAATGAGACAAAACTGTGAAGCACTTAGGGAAGACATAAGAAAACACATAGATAAGTGTTAATTTAGTGCAGAATCACCAAGTAGCAAAATGATTAGCAGAATTCCAATAAAAAAATTTGGGTGGTATCTCTGAATGAAAAGAAAATAAAAATTGAAGTAAAAAACAAAGAAGACCAGCTTGGCAATTCTATTTAAGAAACAGTTATTTGCTCACATCCCATTCCCAATCCTTATGACTGAGTAACTGATCCTATCTCAGCCAGATAAAAGATTACAGGATAATTTTTTAGAGAGCGAACTAGAAGGTCTGCAAACAGATGGAATTAAAGCAAAGCTGAGGGATTTTCTGGAGAGGGGAATTTTGTGAAATTCTGAATGATGAATGTTGAACTCTTTCAGTCAGCTTCCTAGTTCACTCCTACTATTCCGAAAAGTATAGTTACAACCTTCACCTAGGACACTAGAAAGGAATACTCACAAAATACAAACTCCAATTAATAGGAAACAGAAAAATAGGAAAGGAAATTATTTTACTATATGTTTTAAAATCTTCTAAACAATGTGAGTATGAGAAAGGATATTATTAAGCACACACACCATGGATGAAAACGGTATTGCATTAAGGAACATGACCATGGCATGTGTGAATACAAATTCCCCAAAAGTTGACTGATAAAAAAGTATAAAAATGATACATATCACCATATAAAGTAGTTAAATAGTGCCTACAAGATAGTAAATGCTATGTATACAGTGTTTTAGTAGTAGCAATGATAATAGTAATAGCAGCAACTGTAAAAAACAAAATTTACAGCGAAGTATTTCCAAATGTGTAGCAATGAAATTGTTTGTTGAGATTAAATACCTAATATTATTTGGAGTTTCTTAATATGGACAGACTTAGATTGTGTTCGAATATATTCACAATAGCATTTACTTTGTCTATTAAGATTCTGAAATTAAAATGCACACAGGGCCTTATACAGCAATGCAAGATTATCTTTGTAAATTTATCTTTAAATTGCAGATATGGCTTTGCTAACTCTGTAGAGATGAAATTGTTTCCTGCTAAAACCACCTGAGGATGAAATTAAACATACTTTATCTGGCTCGTACCCATGGGAGGTCTCTGAAGAGTCTGTTTGTATAAGGAATGTATGAATTGCTTTTCTTACCTCCTGAGGTGCTGCATGATGATGACCTCTATTGAAGAAATATTAAGTGCTTTCTAACTTCCCCAAATAAAGTTTAAAGAGGAAAAATGAACAGAGTAAAATAAAATTTAACCTCCAGAAACATTTCAAATGAAACCTTTCTCAAACATTTTTTTCACTTACTTAAGCCATTAACTACTACTAAGAAAGCATTCTTTTATAGAAGATTTTTACATGGGTATGAATGTTTGTAAATTTATTTGTCCAAAAAGAGAAAATTCTCAGTTACCTTTTTCTTTTTCAGTACTGGGACTTGAACCCAGCTCTTCAATGATCCTAGACAAGCACTTCACTAGGCTGTATCCTCTGCACATTTTTATTTTTTATTTGAGACAGGGTCTTGCTAAATTGCACAGGCTGCCTCTGGCCTTGAACCTGAAATCCATCTGCCTCTGTCTCCTCAGTTGCTAGGACTACAGTTGTTGCACCACTGAGCCCAGTAATCTTGGTCTATTTTTATCATAGCTGTTGCGATGTAGACACCTCATATTTTGTGTGTTGTATTTTATTTTATTTTATTTTATTTTGTTTGCGGCACAGGGGTCCTGAACCCAGGGCCTTGCACATACTTTGTAAGCACTCTACTATGAGCTGCACACCTATCCCCTTTTTCACTTGTTTTCTTGACACAGGATTTCACAACCTTAGGAAGGCTGCCTCTGGCCATCCTCTTGCCTCTGCCTCTTGAATCAATGAGGTTACAGCTGTGTGCCACCCTGCATGGCTGAACACCTCATTTTAAACTTGCACAAATATTAATTTTTGCTACTTGGGTGCACATTAGGAAAGATATTACTTCTAGATGGAATGATAAAATGTAAAAAATGTTTAAAAGTTAAAATACCAAAGAAATAACTGTAACTCTGAATATATTGTATTTTCTAATGTTATAATGTAGTATTCGAATCACAAACAGTATTAGCTTATTACTTGAAATTTAATTCCTACTAAACTAGACAATAAATAATATAATAGCCCTACATTTAACAAATTACTGTAAGAAAAAAAATCTTAGTATAATTGTCAAAAAACTCTGATTTATCATCTCTGCTTATATAGAATTTGGATGCTCTGTTACACTAATTTCTTTGTATAATTGAGAACTTTCTTCTTTTTATCCCCTAGTATTGAGGTTGTTGAACCCAGAGCCTCATGCAAGATCTACCACTGAACCACACACAGAATCCATTTTTTATTTTGAGACATGATCTCCCTTGGTAAATTGTGCAGATTGCTCCTGGCCTTGAACTTGTGATCCTCCTACATCAGCTTCCCAAGTTGCTGCTATTACAAGCTTGCACCACATAGCCTGGCATATAAATAGAGCAAATATACATGAAGAATTGAGCAAAAATACGATTTCAATTTAAATATGTTTGTTGTATTCTGTAGTCCTTACATTTTAAATATAGAATAATCATCATACTTTAAAAAATACAAAGTAGTTAGTAAATATTTTTACTTAGTAGTGAATATAGTATATTTTCTTTAAAAACATACTTCTTGTATGATAAATAAGTCCTACAAATTTACTGTATAGTATAGTGTTTCAAGTTAAGAATTTATTGTACAAAAAATTGGCTATGAAATTTTATGTACATTGTTCTCACAACAAAATAAATAATGAAAAAAGGGAAGGAAGGATACTTTGGAGGTAAAGGATGTTTACAGCCTAGATTGAAGTGATGGTTTCAGTTATATGCTCACCTCCAAGTTCATAAAGTTGTATGTATTAAATATATACAGTCCGTGTATATGTCATATATGAATAAGATAGTT
>VMDO01033986.1:0-17429 GCA_007922755.1 Pedetes capensis | reverse complement strand
GTGTGTTGAGACCCACAATAAAACAGCAGGTGAACTGAGTACAACAGAGAGCAGTGGACAGCCTCAGAACACACAGGAACCATAGGCAAGTAGACACAGGAACAGAGAGGATTCAACAAACTGCTCTTTCCTGCATTCTAAAGGATGTGACCATTAAAGATAATAAGGAAAACTATATCTTGTATCCTGGTATTCTAGTTGATTACAATACACTTGATAGCACAAAGGGGAAAAATACATTACATGTTGTGCAATATTGACTCTGAGAGCCGTTAGTTCAGAGTGAGGCCTAAAGGAGGCTTTCACTGAGGCTTTTTTTGTTAGTCCAGCATCTTTGTCAGTGGTGGTTTCATTTTTTAAAAAAATTATATAGTATCTGATATATACAAAACAATTTATAGCATATTTAAAGAAATTATAAAGGATAATAATAAATGAGCCTTTAGAAATCCATCACCCAATTCAATACTCAGAACATTAATTACTAATGCCAGTGCATCTACTCTATGTTCCTCCCTAATCCCTTCTAGCTCCCCTGCACTCCTGGCACAAATTTTATGTTTATCTTACTTTATAGTTTTGTCATGTATATATGAATCCTAATGTATTGTTCAGTATTGTTTGGTTTTGAGATTCATAAAAATGATACCTAACTGCATTAAGTCTCTGGTGATTTAGTTTTTCACTCACTATTTTATTTATATGAATCTCTGTTCTTATAGGGGCTGGGATTTAGCTTAGTTGGTAGAGCACTGCGCTGCTGTCTCTGAGGTCCCGAGTTCAATTCCCAGCACCGCAAAAATGGGAGAAGGGCCTGGCAATCCACTCCCAAGGCAATCCTGAAACAGTCAGCCATTGAAAACCCTATGAGGGTTGCTATGAGTTGGATACTGACTCGACGGCACCTAACAACAACAACAACAACAGTTCTTATATGTAGCAGTGGTTAATGTACATTTGCTCTATTGAAATAATAAATATAAAATTTATGCATATATTTCCTATGAATGGACAATTAAGTTATTCCAGGATTTTTGTTTTATAAACCATATTGTGTCTGCAGCCATAGCACCCTAGTATCAGATCCTGTCTATCCAATAGCCATCCCTCCAATTTTCTTCTCTGCTAATAGAATGCCAATTATTTTGGGCAGTACACAAAGATCTCTGGAGACAAGCTGGCACAGTAACTCCATGATGCCATCACAAGCTCAATTTTCTTCTTCTACCTTTCTATTCCAATATCTTCAAGTCTAGCTTACATGCTCCAGGTCATTCTATGGCCCAAGATGGCCCCAGCTAGCATGCATAAAAAGGCCCTCATCCCAATCAATTCAACTCTCTTAAATCAGGCTTCCTAGAAGTAATATAAGACTCAATTATCTCTCACTGGTAAAACTTAGGCATAGGTTTATATCTGGGTACAAGAGATACTGTGTAATAGATTATTCATTATATACATCACTACCAGAAATAAAACTGGGATTCTGTCCCTAAGGGAGAAGGTGAGAATGGATATTGGATGGCAACTAGAAGTTTTTACTACAGTAGCCATTTGAGTTGGGGCAAGTTTTTAATCTACATATCAGTTTTCTTATTTGTAAAATGAAAATAATAGTAATAACCTGCAAAGTTAATATGAGGACTAAATGAGATAATATAAATAAAATTGCATGGTGCCTGGTATGCAAAAAATGCTTAATAAATGCTAGCTGGCCTTAATTCACTTTGGTGAGTCATCACCATCAGAGCATGGCATCAAGCCAATTCTCAGATAACTGATCTTATCAGTTTCCCCAAATTTGTCAGGCTTCAGGATTCTGGGTGCTGACTCATACACAACACACTCATAAGTGTTTAAAGCCAGAATCACTTAGTAATTTACAATGAAAAATTTAACTGTTTGGCAGACCAGACACCATGAACAGGTTATCCTTTCCCTGAAGGCAATGACCATATGACATCATAAGGCTGATTACTGAGCATGAAATCAAGAGAAACAGGATTTGTTATACAATTCAAATGTTTAACATTATTTGGACTCCGATGGCCTGTTGTATCTCTCTTCAGAACTGAGCTTATCTGGTGGGCCAGATGCTCAGGCTAGAAATATGACAGGTAATTTCTTCCCTGGGACAGCGCTAGGAGGTACACCATCAATTGCTGGCCAAAACCACCACGAACATGGAAAATGTGGGAAATTCTTGAGGGTAAACTCAAAATATTTATTGTATTAGTAAATCCATTCTGAATACAGGCTCTATACATCTGGTATAACTTTGGAAAAGTTATAAGAAAATACTTCATCAAAACCTATGCTTTTGATTCAGCCACAGAGTAAATGGAGCATCAAGAAACCTGATTTTATCTCTTTAAAAATATTTATTTGATTACAAATGGAAAGCATATAATAAAGTACATTAGTAACAACTAAAAAAACAAAATGCTTTAATTTGAGCAAATAGAAAAGTATATGTGTGTATATATACACATATATGTATGTGTGGGCATATATAATTGCTGTGCATGTCTCATAATGGGCTAATAACATCCAGAAATGATTTTTACTAATTTAAATCTCAAAGAGCAAGTGACATGTTTCCTCATTTCCAGCTATTTTGGGGAGAGGATACTGTTTGATACAGTTCACTGTGGATCTCATGTAGAAATAATGGGGCTGAATTAGGAACAATTTAAAATTAATGTATTTTGAGAAATTTTCAATGCTCCTTATGATATCCAGTCTGTAGCATAACTATTGTAGATCCTTTAAAAATCACATATGGAAAGCATGCAACTAGTCTCATAAAATCATCTTTGATCTAGTAGAAGAGCAAGCTGCAAATTAGCTCTGTCACTGGAGAACAAACATGAATAGAAACAAATGGGCTGACATGTCGCCTCTATATTCATCTACCTCTATTTGTGTAAGAGATTAAAAGAAATCCCAATATAGCATTTCCTCATCCCTTATCCTATGGGCAGAAAAAGTAAGCTTGACAAAAGGAAATGCAGTAGTATCAGCAATTAGGATAATGACTATCGCAGGCCAATCTCACATATAATGATGTATAAAATGACCTTGACTTGTCCAATACCATTAAACCTCAAAATGTCTGAGAGATGTGGTTTGCAAGTAGCATCCCTAGTTGTCTTGTGCAGCATCAACATCATCTAGGCACTTGTTAAATGAAAATTATTGGTCTCTACCCCAAACCTATGGAATCAAGAGTTCCGAGGCCAGACCTCAGCAATCTGCTAACAATGTCTCCATGGTGATCCTGATGACTATTAAAGTTTGAGAACCAGTGACCTGGACAAATCATCCTACTTAAAGTACAATCTGTGAACCAGCAATATTGGCATCACTGGGAACTTGTAACAATTGCAGAATCTCAGGCCCCAACTAGACATACTAAATGAGAATCTGAATTTTAACAGGGTTTCCAGGTGACTTATGTGTACATCAATGCCTGAAAAATGCAACACTTGTCCAATGGTTCCTTTCCTGGGCCGAATTATGTTCCCTCCAAAAGTTTATATGTTGAAGTTCTAATGCCCAGGACCTTAGAATGTGACTGTATTTGAAGATAGGACCCTTAAGAGGGCTATTAAGTGAAAATGAGGTCATCAGGGTGGACTCTAATCCATTGTTTGATTACCTTGTAAGAAGAGAAGGTTAGGACACAGGTATACACAGAGGAAAGACTATGTGAGGACACAGTAACAAGACAACCACATGCAAGCCAAGGAGAGCAGCCACAGAAGAAACCAACCCTGCTAACACTTCGATCTTACACTTCTAATCTCCAGAACTATGGAAAAATAAATTTCTGTTCTTTAAGTCATGGCACTTTATGTCATAGTATTTTAAGTCAAGGCACTCTGTGACACTTTGCATGGCAATCTTAGCAAATTAATAGTTTCCAAATTCAGGTGCATATTGGAATCATCTAAAAAGTTTTAAAATATTCATACCTAAATTTCATTCTCAGAGGTTCCAATTTACTGTAAGTGGCTTGAGGATTAGTGCATAAGTCTGGACTTTGAAAAGCTCTCCAAGTGATTTTTAATGTGCAACAAAATTTGAAAACCACTGATAATCTACACTAGCCCTTCAACTGGTGAGAAATCTAAGAAATAGGGGCCTGTAACTATTAAATTCCAGTCTCTTGATACTAGTTTATCTGATCTCCCACCATTATATCCTCTTTTTGTAAATTTGAGGATTCCTACTGGGAAAGAGAGAGTTAGGAATCAAAGCTGGTAATTAAATACTCTCTCTTCATACATCAACTTTTTAAGTTGCTGAGTTTTTCATTTTACTTTGTTTTTGTGCTAGGGGTTACTGTGAACATTTTCTTCTTTGGTTGTATACCTTCTACCATACAGGTATAGAGAACGACCCCATCCAAGAATATTTGTTGTCCTAAGTTGTCAGTACCCATCACCTCTTCCAAGACTTTTCTTGTCTCTTATTAGCTGCTCTCAAGTCTCTAAGGATCCAAATGAAAGAGTCGTAGACACTGTAAACTTGCATGCCTGAACATAGGTGCCAAACTACTAATCAGGTTTTTTTCTAGCTAAACCCTTTCTACTTTTTGCATGTCCCTACAAAGTTTTGAAGCTTCCAAATTCAACAACCCACTCAAAGGAATGCTATCTACTGAGTGTTTATTCTGCTTCAGGAACTAAAGGGTCTGAGTTATACTTACTATAATGGAAACCATATGATATTATATGTATAATATATATGTGTGTTTATGTGAGGCCTGCAGCCATAGCACTGTGGTATCCAATCCCATCAGATCTCAGAAGCTAAGCACAGTCAAGTGTGGTTAGTACTTGGATGGGAGATTGGCTGGTAACACCAGATGCTGTAGACTTGGGAGAAGGACCCAGCAACTCACTCCCAAAAATCAATCAGCCATTAAAAACCCTACGAATAACAGAGAACCACTGGCAATAGTGTTTCTCCTGTTGTACATAGGGTCACTATGAGTCAAACACTGACTCACAGCACCTAACAACAACATACCTGAGGCTATGTAATTTTATAAAGAAAAGAGGTTCATTTAACTCACAGTTCTGGAGGTCCAAGGGCCCACATCTTGTGGTGGCCTTCCTGCCCCCAGAGTCCTCAGGTGGTACAGGGCATCACGTAAGAGACAGGGAATGCATGCACATGTGTGTCCTATGGTTTCTCTCTTCTTACAAAGCCACCAGGATTCAATCAAGGAGGCTCCAGCCTGATGACTCTATCTAATTCTAATATCCTCCCAGAGACCTTAACTCTAAACATTGCAGTCAAATTAAGTGTCCATCTCCTTAACAACTCATAATGGGGATGAAATTTCAACACAAGAAGGCTTGAGGGACATAATCAAACTGTATGCATACCAGTACACATTCTTTACAAAAGTGGTTATTTGGCATCCTTAAAAACAATACACTTTGGGGCAAAATCTGTTCTAACTGTTCCAATCTATGCTTTTTCTACCTTGATTAATATTTAATATTTTGCTTGACTCAATTACTGATATAGTCACAGGTTTGTGACAGAGTAGCAGGCTTTCTAGCTAGTTCCCCTAAACCATCCCCAACCCCTCTCTCCCTGACCACTTTTCCATCACAGAAACTAAAAGCCTTGATATTTTCCCAGCCTCCCTTGCCACTAAGAGTGGCTATGTGCCCCAGATCTGACCAATGAGATAAAAGGGAAATCTGTTAGGGAACTTTGGGGAAAGGTATTTCTTCTCTGAAAAGAGAAATTTTCACAAGGGGAAATACTCTGCCCCTTTCTACCCTGTTTCCTGTCTTTGAACATGGGGTTAGGACATAATATCTGAAGCCATTGGAGTCCTTCTGAAACCATAAGGGTAAGGAACTGACCCAGAACTGTCACATTGTTGGGCCATAGTGATCCTCTGTTGTCAGACATTTCCAGACATTTCCATTTGCTAAAACCACTTTTAATTGGCCTTTCTGTCCCTTATTTTCATATATATATATATATATATATATATATATATATATATATATAGTGTTTTGCCTGTTGTACATAGGGTCTCAATGAGTTGGACACCAACTCACCAACTCAATGGCATCTAACAACAACAACAAAGAGAGAGAGGGAGAGAGAGACAGACAGGCAGAGAGAATTAATGTGTAGATGTTTTTCATATGTAGAAAACTCTCATTTATTTAGAACACAGTGTAGTCTAATGATCCATATTTGTAGTACCATTGAATTAAGAGGAGTATATTGTGGGAGTGAAGAGAAAGCTTGCCCAGATGGTATTCAGGGAATGGGAAATGCAGTCCGGACCACCAAGTTCATTTAGTCATTCTCTCATGTTTTCAACATACCCCTACTTCACTAGGCTCCAGTGATATAAAGAGAAGTAATACTCTATTCCTGCCTTCAAAGCAATTTTACCACCCTGACCAAGAGCAAAACTGGTGTATAACACAAAAGTTACAAGGTAGTAAGAGGTATGCAGAGAAGAGGAGCTATGTTATCAAAGAGGTGAGAAACAACTCATTTTGGAGGGCTTCCTAGGGAGGGAATTGGAGAGGATCATCAAAGAGTCCACTTAACTCTAAAATATTATCCCTGTGACCTGACTTAACAACTAAAGTTTTATTAATTTTATTCCAAGTAGGGTTCTTTCCTGTGATCACAAATTATAAACAAATGATAATTCAGGAAAGAATGACTTATGATCGAGGCTAACCAATTGCCAGAAAAGATTCCCTCACCCATCTTTTTCCCACAAAGCATTCAGACATGGTTGGCAGGGGGTACTTTCCTCCCATATCAACAGGGATGTTTTCTAGAACAGAATAATTTCGTGTAGTCAATTAAAGCCACCTGTTAACATTGCACCAAACCAAACAATACTCACGATAAAGCAATCCGTTACCAACATAAACCACATATTCACGCATTCCAGGTGGTTCTCTCTCTTACTTTTAAGCAAAAACGACAGCAATAATTAGTACCTATTTAATGGTCACAGAAACACTTTGCCACTTAATGGTAGAGGAAGGAGGAACACTCATTCCTCGAATTAATTTTTCTAAAAGCAGTTAGCAACACACACACACAGAGGGAGAGAGAGAGAGAGAGAGAGAGAGAGAGAGAGAGAGAGAGAGAGAGAGAGAGAGAGAGAGGAAAAAGTACCATGCAGCTGTGCGTTGTTAAATCCTTATAAGAAACGGAATAGACTCTCATTGATTTTCTTGCAAGGGAAATAATAGGTTTTGAAGCATCTCTGAAAACAAAAAATACAAGCAGCTGTTGTCACCTCAAAATTTCCTGGAGTACCACACGTATAAAATACAGTATTCAGTAGAGTCCTTCAATGAATTGTTTTCAACATTATCATGACATTCACATGGATAGTGCCCCAAGAACATTTTGATTCTGTCCATGGTGATGAGATAGGTATGCAACAACTGCAGTTACCTTACAGCTCTGTCACGTCCTGGGCTGGGGAAGGTTGTTCCAAGATCCCAACTCAGGCTACAGCAAAACATCTGCCGAGGATGAAGAAAGCCCCCTTGGCAAAGGATCTCAGCTCAGCCCTGGAGCTCTCCAGTTCCCACCTCTGAGAACCACTCAGGAAGAAAGTGGGGGAGGAGGGAAGCACGAAATAAATCCAACATTCCTAGCCCCATAAACGCCACGTCTGGACATTCGAAGGTACTCGGGAAATTAAGAATATGGCTCCAGAGTTTGGTTTGTCCGGGGTCTTAAGAACGGATTTGATCTTCTCTGTTGCGTTTTCAAAATCTAACTTTCTGTCTCCAGTGGAGAGAACCAAAGGGAAGAAGCAAAGGCAGACAGAGACACAGACTGGAAGACCGCCCCTTGCCCCCCCCCAAGTCACCCAAACAAGAGGCATGAAAAGGCGAGAAACTTACCTGGTCCTCACCTTGACGGGAAGGCGACTGGTCCGGCCTCAGGAGGGGGTCAGTCGGCCTGGGGGAATCGCTGAAATGCAGAGCCCGGGAAGGAGGCGAAGTCCTGCTCCCAACCCAGGGGAGAGGAGTGACTCACGCGCCAGGCGCCCGCCTCCCGGCTCCGCGCGCCCATCTCCCTCCCCGCCCCCAGCAGGTATCGGGACCGAGCACTGGGAGGCGGTGTCCCGCCGCCCCTGCCCACAGTGCTCACCGCCCTACGCCCCCAGGCGGTGGCGGCGGAGTCGCAGCCGGCGCCTCCCGCCGCCACCGCACCAGAACCTCCTAGCGGGTCTCCTTCAGCAGCCCGCACCACTTCAGGTCCCGCTGTCCTCGGGTTGCCCATGTGAGCTCCACACACCTTTCACAGACCATCTGCACAGGGCATCGCCGAGGCTTTACCGTTTCCGGTGACAAGCCAGCTCCAGGATGCACTAACAGCCCTGCAAGCCCCCAACCCCACTCCCACCACCCTCCGTCTCCCCCTTGTGGTGGCGCCAGAACCCACCTATCCCAGAGAGGGGCGCAAGGAGTGCTCAAGATCCCAGGCATATCGTTTTCCATAAAGCTTGCCTCTCCGGAAGCCCTACCTTGCAGGGACCTGTTCCCCTCCCCTCTTTCTTGCCCATCTGACCGCTTTCCACCTGTCATCTGGATAGATATGACAATGTCCTGACCCTTCCACAGTTGGTGTCTACACCCAGCATATCTGTACTGCCCACCACAGGTAACACACAAGATACTCCCATCAACCTAGCCGACCTCTTCTAGCAGAAAGGAGGAGACTGCAAGCCCTTCCTCTCTCAGAATCCCTAGGTCCTGGAAAAGTACCGTGGGAGAATGATGAGAGCTTTGTACCAAGGCTCACCTTCCTAATCTGACCCGGAATGGGAAGAGCAGTCAAGGCTCTACCCAACTTGATTTGGGAGGGGATGCTTCCTTGGGACAGTCAAGGTGCCCTAGGGTGCCAGGATTTATAGACTAGGTAATACCTCCAGCCAACAAGGCTCCAGAATTCTGCCTTGGGACCTGGTGCTTTCCGGCAGAGATCATCTCAATCTGTTGAGTGAGAGTGGGGGTGGGAGTGGATGAGACCACATACCTCTTTGTATAATATCAAACCTGGGGTGAAGAGCATGTGGAATAGAGTTCCTTTAGCCTTCGCAAAGGTAAAAGACTATAGGAGAAAGAGAGAGAAAAAAAGAGAAAGAAACAAGAATAGGAAAAACGTGGAGTATTTTCCCACTTTGAGGATACATTTCGGCTGTCACACTTCGTACAATTCTAGTAGAGGATGGGAGGTTTCGTCTATTGTCAACACCCCTTCTCATTATCTCATTGCTTTCTCGCCACCATTATAAACCTAGACCTCCCTCACAATAAGACTATAAGTTGCTCATTTCAACTTCCAAATAGCCTAGTCTGGGGCTTGACACACAGTGGAAAAATAAAGCTTTATTGAAAGCTTTAAGGTCTACCATCCAAGTCAATCCTATCTCTGCCTTCTACTCCCACCTCTATACTTCCCATCTTTTCCAATTTCAACTTTCATTTTTCTTGCCTATCTATACCTACTATACTGAATAACTTTATCCCTCAGTTTCTCTACCACTACTCTCTAATTCTTTAAGGTAGTGTTTTGTGGAGCACATTGGCTCACACCTGTAATCCCAGTGAGTTAGGAAGTAGAGGCAGTAGGATCACAAGTTCAAGGCCAGAGGCAGCATGTGTAACTTAGTAAGACCTTGTCTCAAAATATTTTTTTAACTAAAAATATGGTAGCATTTCTTTTCCAACTTTGTTCTCCTTTTCCAAATTCTCCCCTACTCCAGATTCTCTCTTGTTGCCCTATTTTCAGGTTTAATCCCAATGAAGTGTACTATAGTTTGGATGTTGGGTGTCCCCCAAAGGCCCATGTGTTGAAAGTTTGGTCCCCAGCCCCTGGTGCTATTGAAAGATGGTGGAACCTTCAAGAGGTGAGGCCTAGTGGGAGGCCTTCAGATCACTTGGGAGCATGTCTTTGAAGGGGATAGTGAGACCCTGGTATCTTCCTTCCTCCCCCTATCACTTTCCAGCCAAGAGGTGAGCAATTTTGCTCTACCACACAATTCAACCATGGTGTATTGCCTCACCACAGGCCCAAAGGAACCACGTCAAACGAGTATGGACTGAAACCTCCAAAACTGGAAGCCAAAATAAACCTCTTCTCTTTACAAGATGATTTATCCCAGGTATTTGTTACAGTAGTGGAAAGCTGACTAACACAAGAATGATTTTCCACTTCTTTGTGTTGTTAAGTTTGGATCCAAATTTTAACCTATCAAAAATCCTACACTCCTTCAGAATTTGTGTGTGCATATGTATATACAAGACAATGGGTTTTTCAAGGTGATCAGACAAATGAATTATCACAATCATACCTTTATTCATTCATTCAACTCACATATAGTAGGTACCCGCTGTATACTAGGCATTATTGTTGGTCTTAGGTTTATGGAGATGAATAGGCAGTGTCATTACCATCAAGAATGTCATAGATCAAGGTGAGGGGAAAAACAGACAATAAAACAAAGTGACACAACAATGCTGTAAGAGGGATGTGTTCAAAGTGCCATGGGAATGAAAATGAAGCTCACATACCTTCGTGGAGTAGTAGGAGGTGTCATGAAACATTTCACTGGAAGATGATAATTGAATTAAGCCTCGAAAAACTAACTAGGACCATTCCAGAAAAACGAGAATGGGATAAAAACATGGAAGACAAATAATTTACTTTGAATTCTTAATATACATCTCCTTTCCCTTGTAATGGCAGCATTTTAAGACAGATAGTATCTAAGACAGTTCCCAAGTTAAGAGTTCTCCTTCCTAATGGCTCCAGGGAAAGCTATGATTGTCTCTGCTAGATCATGTATCCACCCCAACCATCATCACAGCGGGCACATAGTATATGCTGATTGGCTAGATTGAGTCATGTGCCCCCCTCTGGTTTTTTGAGGAAAGCAGGAAGGGCTAGTGTATCTGACACCTGAGGGGAAAAGTATAATTCTTTTTTATTAGAAATATCTTAGTTGGTGTAAAACTCAATGGGCTTCATTATGACAGTTACATATATACATACATACATTCTTAAAGTTTAAGATGCCAGGAAAGATGTGGATAAAAGTAGCATGTCAACAACATATATGAAGCATTCCTGATATAAAATGGTATGCCCAACCCTGAAAAATGTCTCATTGTGCAAAATCACATACTTAATCTAATGAGGCTTGGAGAAAATAAATAGACAGGCAGAGCACTCAAAACTTATGCAACTTTATAAGCTGAGCATTAACAAAATTAAAAAATTAATATAACAGGTGATGACTGGAACAGCTCAAATACACAGCTTGGTGTGTCTAGAGGACACCTCAGGGGATATTAAAAATTCAAGAAACTAATAGAGAGGAAATTGTGGCCTGAGAGAGCTGAGACAATGCAGATAGAGGTGGAACTCCAAGACAGTGGACTGCCATTTAGGTGTGCACAGTAAGAAATGCAATCTGCCTGAGGCAAGAACTGTGAAAGACTGAGGGCTTTCTCCTTGGGGAGGAAGCCCTGGGTGTGGAATCTCACTTAATTTTCTTAAAGCTAAAAGGGCTGCTGGCTGTGCAGCAGCCAAATTGAAGGCTTTTTACTTTTACCCTGAATGTTACAATTCTACTTCAACACAACTTCTACATTATATTGACATTGTTCCCCTATTTGAAATTGTATGTAAGCTATTTTTCATAGAAAATGTGTTATAGAAGAATAAATTGTATACAATTTGTTACCAAATACTTAACACCTTTGATCTAACCCTGCCTCCTGTTTTAAAATTCCAGTTATTTGCCAATGACTCCCAAATTTATATATTTGGTCTGAATATTTCCCCTGAATTCCAGATACCTATCCAGTAACCTATTCAATGTCCTCACCTGGATAACTAATATGAATCTCAAACATATCTACAAATCCCAAGTCTTGTAGTTCCTCCAGATCTACACCTTCTGAGATCTTCCCCATCATGTTTAGTGGCAACTCAATCTATTGTTGCTGCTAGGTGCCTTGGAGTCGGGTCCAACTCCTGGCAAACCTATGTACAACAGAATGAAAATACTCCCCAACACTGTGCCATGCCCAGCACTATGCCAGGCATTGCTTCTCTGCTATTCATAGTGTTTTTGATGAATGATTCTATCAAGAGTGGGCTGCCAGGTCCTTCTCCCAAGCCTACAGCACCTGGTGTTCCCAGGCGGTCTCCCACCCAAGTACTAACTAGGCCCGACCCTGCTTAGCTTCTGAGATCTGATGGGATCAGAAGCCAGGGTGGTACTGCTGTAGGCAATTCAATCTTTAATTGTGCTCAGACTAAGGAAACCTTAAGGTATGTTTTAAATCTCCCTTTTTATCCCACCCCATATGCCACTGAAAATCCTATAAATAGCAGAAAAGCACTGACGATAGTGTTTTGCTTGTTGTATGTCGGGTCGGACACTGACTCATAGCACCTAACAACAACATTTATATATGTATATCTCAATTTTGCCATAAGGGCAACATGATACTTCCTTTCTTTTCTCCCATTACCCTTTCTTCTTGTCCTCCTTTTCTTTAGTCCATTATCTTTTACTATTTAGATCTGCTTCCATGATTAATATGTTTTAATAATGAATATATTTTGAAGTCTAACACTCACATATGAGACAAAACATGTGATGTTTATCTTTCTGGGTCTGGCTTATTTCACTTAAAATGATGATCTCTAATTCCATCCACTTTCCAGCAAATGCCATAATTTCCTTCTTCTTTATGGCTGAATAAAACTCTGTGGTGTATATGTACTACAATTTCCTTATTGACTCACCTGTTGATGGACATCTAGGTTGATTCCATATCTTGGCTATTACGGACAATGCCACAATAAACATGGATGGGCAGGTATCTCTGTGGTATATTGACTTATATTACTTCAGATATATACCCAGGGGTGGGATAGCCAGGTCATATGTTAGTTCTATTTTTAGGTTTTTGAAGAACCTCCATAGTGATTTCTTTAGTGGATGCACCAATCTCCATTTCCATGAGCAGTGTATAAGGGTTCCTTTCTTCCCACCTCCTTACCAACATTTGTTCTTGTTTGTTTCGTTGATGATAGCCTTTCTGGCTGGAGTGAGATGGTATCTCGGTATAATTTTGATTTGCATTTCCCTGATAACTGAGGATGTTGAATATTTTTTCATATGATTGTTGGCAATTTGTATTACAAATTTCTTCTTTTGAGAAGTCTCTGTCAATTCTTTTGCCCACTTTTTCATTGAGTGGATAGTTTAGGTTTTTGATGTTTAATTTTTTGAGGTATTTATATATTCTAGGTATAAATCCACTGTTTGATATATAGCTGGAAAAGATTTTCTCTGATTCTGTAGTCTATCTTTTCACTATTAATTGTGGTCTTTGCTGTGCAAAAGCTTCTTAATTTTATGCAATCCCATTTGTCAATTCTTGTTATTGTTTCCTGTGCTTTGGGGGTCCTATTCAAAAGGTCTTTGCCCATGGTTATGTCTTGAAGTATTTTCTCTATATTTTCTTCTAGCAGTTTTTAAATTCCAGAAAGGCCACCCATGGTGGACACTTTTCAGCTGAGCTCCTAGACTGAGACAGACTAGGGAGAAGGACCCAGCAGCCCACTCTCAAAACTATTACCCATTGAAAACCCTATGGATAACAGAGAAACACTGTCAAATATAGTGCCAAAAAATGAGCTTCCCAGGCTGGAAGGCATTCGGGAGACGACTGGAGAAGAGTTGCCTCTTCAAAGTAAAGTCAACCTTAATGACAGGAATAGAGTAAAGTCCCTGGAACCTCATATGATGATGTGGCATGATTCAAAATGAGAGGAAACACAGAGACTGCAACAATGGGCTCAAACATGAAAAGATCACATACATGGCACAATGTTGATAGTGTTTCATTCTGTTGTACATAGGGTCACTATGAGCCAGATCTGACTCTATGGCACCTAATAGCAACAATTGCATCTAGAACCTAATCACTTCTCATGATATGCACTGCTGCCATCACCATCCTTATTCAGCTGCCATCTCTGTGTTACTATGAACAGTCCAACTGGTCTCCTTTATCCCACATCATCTGTTCTCTCACAGTAGCTGGAAAGATCCTTTAAAAATATAATACCAAGCATGCCATTCATCTATTCAAAACTTCCATGATTTCTCTGTCTCTCTCAGATTAAAAACCTCAGTCTCATAATGGTCAATATAGTCTGCATGATCTAGTCTTTATAGTCTTTCTAAATCTGCTCTCTCCCCTGTCTCCCTAGTTTACCCCACTGTATTGATAGGGGGCTCTTTGTTGTTCCTCTAACATACCAGGATGGTGCACTAGCTAGAACTCTCTTCCCTTAGAAATCACCAACACTAATTCGCTCACCTCATTTTGGTTTCTCTTTAAGAATCATGTATCAGTTGGGTGCAGTGGTGCATTCCTGTCATCCTAGCAACTCAGGAGGCTAAAGCAGGAAGATCACGAGTTTGAGACCACAGACAGCCTGTCCAATTTAGCGAGACTCTATCTCAAAATAAAAATTAAAACAGGGCTGGAAATGCAGCTCAGCAGCACAGCACTTGCCTAGCATGAGCAAGGACCTGAGTGCAGCCTCCCAGTATTGAAAAAAGAGAGTCATTTATCAGCTGAACATCATGGTGCACGCCTGTAATCCTAGCAACTCAGGAGGCTGAGGAAGGATAATCGCAAGTTAAAAGGCCAGAGGCATCCTGCATAACTTAGCAAAACTGTCTCAAAAAAAAAAAAAGAAAGAAAAGAAATATTTGAGTGCATATCTTCCTTCTATTAACCAGATACTTTTCTAGGCATTAGGACTATAGCAATTAATAAAAGAGGTAAAGCATTTCCCCATCATGGGTGTGTGTGTGTGTGTGTGTGTGTGTGTGAGAGAGAGAGAGAGAGAGAGAGAGCGAGAGAGAGATCAACTCCCTAAATGCTAGCTTATAGAAAGCAACATCTGTTTCATTTTCATTCAGCTTATTCCATATGGACAAACAAAGCTGTTATACTTAAGAGAAAAATAATGAATATGATGTCATAAAGGTTTTTATACATACTACTAATATTTATAAATTGTATAAAGTCTACCTGATGTGTTGCTTGATTTTTTTAATGTGAAAAGCCCATTTAAACATTAAGTCTGGTTCCATTCAACCCTATCTTCATTGGCAGATAATTCTGTAACATCTTGTCATTAAACTACCATAAGCTGACTATAAATCTATTCTTTCATGGAAATATTCCATTCTTATCAGTACTCGACATAAAAGACAAGGTCTGAAAAATAAAATTACAATGAAGCTGCATGGCACTGAAATAACTTGATGATAATTACAGAGTAGCACACTAGTGTCATGGGGCAGCACATAATTAAATGGCAAATGAAATAGGGAGAGAGTATGTATTGTGAGCCCAAAGGTGGAACAATAACTAGTAGTTGGAGTGTCTGGGTCTAAGGGTTGGGCATTTTGCATTTTGTCTCACTGAATACAGCACTTTTAATGTTGGGAGTTATATTAGGACAAAGAACTTAAATTTCTGAGCTTTAGTTCCTTTATCAGCAACATGGGCATGGTAAGTGTTGCTAGAAGGAATGTTAAAGATATATGTAAAGTTCTTCACAAATAAATAATACATTAATGTTTTTTTCCTTATTACTTGGGACAATTGATTCAGTACTTCTTTTATTTACTTTCTTGGTATGTTATGTTTTTGTTGTTGTTGTTAGGTCTGTCAAGTTAGGTCTGACCCAGACATCCTCATAGGATTTCAATGACTGATTGTTTAGGGATTGATTCAGGAGTGGACTGCCACATCCTTCTGGGTTTTTTTGTTT
The DNA here is from genome assembly GCA_007922755.1 of Pedetes capensis. Classification (NCBI taxonomy): domain Eukaryota; kingdom Metazoa; phylum Chordata; class Mammalia; order Rodentia; family Pedetidae; genus Pedetes; species Pedetes capensis. The sequence goes on along the minus strand of VMDO01033986.1, from coordinate 1,520 downwards.
TGTTTTGTTTTGTTTTGCTGTGCTGGGGATTGAACCCAGGTCCTCAGAGAGTGGAGAGCAGCAGCACTCTACCAACTGAGCTAAACCCCAGCCTCTAGTAAGTTATAGGGTTCTTATATAAAATTCTACATTGTCCCAAGCGTTTTGCTCCAAACTAAATTTTTGATGTAAGAACAATTGGTTTCTGGGTGGGGCACTATGGTGGTTGGGACTTCTGGCAGAAAGGAATACTTCCTGAGCAGGAGTATTTTTCTAATGTTTGGATATCACATCACCCAACTGGATACTGATAGTGAGTTCCTAGAATGAAACTGTTCTCCCCACAGTAGAGGAATCCTAGAGCAACGATATCTGGATAGTGAAGGATAGCTGATCATGCCAGCAGGTGATTTAGTGAATGCTTAGCATTTTTCCATGATTCAATACACAAATATTTCTAACTACTAAGTGATCCCCCACATGCCTGTTAGCTTATCGTGCTGTGGGGCCTTGCATGTCGCTGCGATGCTGAAAGCTATGCCACTGGTATCTCTGATATCAGCAGGGTCACCCATGATGGACAGTTTTCAGCTGAGCTCCTAGACTAAGACAGACTGGGGAGAAGGAACCAGCAGCCCACCCCCAAAATTGTTAGCCAATGAAAACCCTATGAATAGGAGAGAAACACTGTCAAATATAGCTCCAGAGAATGAGCTTCCCAGGCTGGAAGGCGTTTGGGAGACGTCTGGAGAAGAGTTGCCTCCTCAAAGTAGAGTTGACCTTAATAACAGGAATTGAGTAAAGCCCCTAGGACCTCCTTTTGCTAACATGGCATGGCTCAAAGTAAGAAGAAACACAGTGTCTGCAACAATGGACTGAAACATAAAACATTCATGTGCACGGCACAGTGTTGGGTAGTGTTTCCTTTTGTTGTACATAGGATTTCCATGAGTGGGATCCAACTCAATGGCATCCAACAACAACAAATTAAGTGCTGGGTTCTGAAAGAATGTGGGCACGTAAATAAGACTATTCCATTCATTAGCCATGTCACCTCTCTGGCCTCTGCTTCCTCATCTGTAAAAACTGGAAATAATCAGAGTAATTATAAGATAATCTTATCTTATAAAATACTCTACATTAGCACTTAGCACAGTGCTTGACACATTATAATCATTGAATGGATGCTTAGCTGTTATTATTTTTTTCTATAAACACAACTGGGTATATGAAATATACAAAAACATTGAGGGAATTATTCCTATCTCTAAGAAACTAATAATCTATTTTAGAAGAGAAGGTCTATATTAAAGAACTAGAGAGAAATAACAAGATAATTATATTAGTTAAGGCTCTTTTATTTGCAAACACCAGAAATTCACTTTGCTTTATTTAAGAAAACAGATCAAGTGTTGGAGCAAATTCATTTTGATGATTCAGGAGTGTTCCAGAGACTCAAAAACTAAGTTCAACTGTCAAGCCTCGACAAGGGCAAGCAGCAGACAACCTCCTCACATGCAGCAAATAAAGCTGGATATAAA
>VMDO01033984.1:0-17432 GCA_007922755.1 Pedetes capensis | reverse complement strand
ATATATATATATATATATATATATATATATATATATATATATATATATATATATATATATATATATATATATATATATATATATATACATATATATATAGATATATATATATACATACACATACATACATATACACAAACACATATCTTTCACATATCTTTTCTTCTATTATACCTTTCAACAGATTGTTGTTTGGATATAAGAAATCTGTTGATAAACTGGGCACCTGTAATTATAGCAACTAGGGATCCTGAGGCAGAAGGATTTTGAGTTCCAGACCATAGGTAGCCTGTGCAATTTAGTGAGATCCTGTCTCAAAAAAAAAAAAAAAAAAAAAATTTAAGATGGGGCTGGGGTGTAACTCAGTGGTAGACCCCTTGCCTAGCATGTGGGAGGCCCTGGGTTCAACCTCTGGCACTGAGAAAAATAATAACAGAACTCTATTGACTTCTTTGTGATACTTTTATATCTTGTGTCCCACTGAATTCTCTTATTGTTTGTAATAGGTTATCAATAGATTCTCTTGGATTCCCTGTGTATATAATCACATGACCTCACCAGTAAGACTTTTACTACCTAATACATTTTTAGACCACTTTGTCTAGTTTCTCTGGCTAATTTAAGACACTAATAGGGATGGTGGACATTCCTGTTTTAATACTAATTATTGGAACCATCTCTAGGGCTTCTCTGTTAAGTGGAAAGCTGGTTTGGGGAGTGAGAGATATAAATTACATTTTATCACATTAAGGAAGAATCTGTTGATTTTCATTATGCTGCATATTTTAAAAATCAAGCATATAGCCAGGCATGGTAGAGTATGCCTGCAATCCCAGCACTCAGGAGGCTGAGATAGGAAGATCAGGAGTCCCAGGCCAGTCCAGGTTACATAGTCTCAAAACAAACAAACAAACAAAAACCCCCCAAAAATCATGCATACATGTTAAATTTTGTCAAATGCCTTTTTAGTATCTGAAAGTCATTGAATCATATTTGCATTCTTTGAATAAATTATTTGGATTTACAATTGCTAAAATAGTAAGACTGACTTTCTCATTTGAGAGGTGCTCAGAATTTTGAACACTGTCCTAGCTATAGAAGGTACATGGCCCCAAGGACAAGCATTATTGTGAATACACATTCACCATGCTTGGCGCATTGTATCTTCTCTAAAACAATCAGCCATTGAAAACCCTATGAGGGTTGCTATGAGTCAGACCTGATTCAATGGCACCTAACAACAACAATAACATGTTTGCTTAATTTGATTCTTATGAAACTCTGTTTGGATGCTGTAGGTTTGGGGCAAGAAAAGATAGGATGATAAAGCTACCAGAGCATCAGTAAAGGTGATATGAAGATTGGAATAGGGAGAGCAGCTGCTGGGAAGACAAGCAAGAAGAATACAGGAGGTTGTGAGAAAAAGAAACTTGGTAGAAGCAACGTGTCCTGCAGGAGTTGGAGGCAGATAGGTCAAATCTTCTCTCCTCTCCTCTGCTCACCAGATCCCTGTTCCCCTTTCTGGCCTGGCTCAGTACTTCCTAAGGCCCACCTGCTGTCCCTCTTAAATCATCCATGTGCTTTTTGAAGATTTAATATACTTGGCTATACCAAATTAACTAGAGTTCAGTAACAATGAATTATCTTGCCCTGCCCCTTTTTTTCAGTATCAGGGGTTGAACCTAAGGCCACATGGATGCTAGGCAAGCGCTTTGCCACTGGGCTGCACTCCCAGACCCTTTTTCACTTTTTATTTTGAGATAGTGTCTTGTTAAGGTGTGCAGGCTGCCTCTGGCCTTGAATTCACAATCATCCTGCCTCAGCCTCCAGAGTCACTGGGATTACAGCAGCCACAGTGCCCAGCTTATTTTGCTTTCTTAACAAAGTCATTTAAAGCTGCCAACCAGCTTCTGGTCAGAATGTGTCAATTAGAATCACCATACTGAGTGATGGACTTCCAGCCAAAAGCACAAGCAATGTGAAGTACCAGTTAGCTTGAGGAAGTTCATTTTGGATAAACTAACCATTCCAGGCTGGGGTTTAGCTCAGTTGATAGAGGGCCGCTCTGCACTCTCTGAGGCCCTAGGTTCCATCCCCAGCACCACAAAAATGGGAGATTGATCTGGCAGCCCACTCCTGAAACAATCCCCAAAAAACAACCAGCCACTGAAAACCCTATGAATAGCATAGAAACACTGACAGAGGGCTGGAGAATGTTTTGTCCTGTTGTACATAGGGTCGCTACAAGTTGAGTTGGACTCAACTGGACAGCAACTAACAACCACCCTTCTGGAAGGTTTTTCAAAATGTTATCATTAGTCTTCACAGAGCTTAGTTCTTTGTTCTAGGTCTCTAAGGGTGAGGGAAGGACGTGGTAGTCCACTCCCGAGGCAATCCCGAAACAATCAGCCATTGAAAACCCTATGAGGGTCACTATGAGTCAGACCGACTCGATGGCACCTAACAACAACAACAGGTCTCTAAGGACATAGAGCCTCAGAGTGAGGACCCAGGACAGGCCCTCGATCTTAGTCTCATCAAAGGTCTGATACTATACAAAAAGCCTGGGGGAAGGTGTAGACTTCAACCATAAGAAGGGTGCATGCCTACCTCCATGATATATTCTGGAACCTTCTCTTAACAGCTTCTCTACTAGAGGTGCCCAATGCTTTATTAAAGAATTGTTTCCTCATGTGAATAGTTTTCTGTTCTGAGAAAAGCAGAGCATAAAGACAAGAAAATGTGGGAAGACGAATAGTGAGAATATTGCGAGAATAAAGGAAATGACTTTTCAAAAATAAAACCCTGCTCCTCGGTCTGAGGCAAGGCCTTAACGGGGCCTGTGAGAGGGTGCTGAGCAACCCCACTGACCAGCATTAGGAAAACGTCATGCCGAGCTCCTGCCTGCTGGTAACCCATCCCAGGCCACACCCCTACATCAGTTCATTCAGAGTCTCAAGGGGCAGTGGATTGAAGCACCAGAAAATTTTCAAGCTGTGCAGGCGGTTCCAAAGTTTGACCCGGGCTCTAGGACCTCCCTACTCAAAGTGCAGCCTTCAGTCAGGTGGCACTGGTGTCCGTGGGAGCTTGTCAGCAATGCAGTGTTAGGTCCCACTTTAGATCTTCTGAACCAGAACCTGCATCTCCACAGATTTCTCAAAATATCTGTGTGCACAGTAAAGTTAGAGCTCCACTGTTTCTTAAAGTATGGAGTCTGCACCACCTGCATCAGACTTGCAGTGGGAAGGGAAAGGTGTGGGAAAAGGGGCAAAGGGGTCTCCCGGTCCCCTCCTGGAGGTGATGAGTCTATGGGTCTGAGATGGGAACCTGGACTCTGCATTTTTAATGAGCTTCGAGGTGATCCCTTAGCCCGCTCTGCGAGAACCACTCCCAAGAAGAAAGGCAGCAGTATGAGGGCTGCCTTCTCTTGGCCCCAGGATAATGCCCCCAGTGATTCAGAAAGGTCAAACACACGCATTGCTGCACAGCTGGTGAGGGATGAGCTGGTGATAGTCTACAAATTTGCCCCAGCCTGACAACTGTGATGTTCCGGCTCGCTGACCTGTAACAGCTGGTGGTGGCACCGCAAGGTCGCCAGAGTTAAATCTAACTTCCAGAGTGACACAGAAATGAGTCTCTCCATCCTCTTTGTCAATGATGGAACAGGCTGCAGTTTGGATACCAAAACCGCTACCTTAAAAGCAGGATTAAAAATATAAAATGATGATGCTCAGATGGATTTCTCTTCAAGGGTTTCAAAAAACACTTAAAATGCAGTGTGGAGAGGACAGGCAGATTCCCCTAAGGACTTTTCTTCATTTTACAATGGTCTATTTTGAAATTTTTGCTTGCACTTATATTTTTAAATGATAATATGAGTTGTTTTTTTTAAATGAAGCTAGGAATGGAAAACTTGATCTCTCTTGAAAGATGTATTTGATGTATTTTGTACTCATTTGTAGTTTTAAAAGCATTTATACTCATGTAAGATATTTAAAAGCTTCTACAGTAACAGATGAAGTATGGGTCACTTGACTGGAGACAACTGAAAATTTTCTAATGATACAATGAAATAAGAGTATATCTATTGTGATGGATAATGAAATGGAATGGGGAAATGGAATGTGACCTAAATGTATTTGTTAAAGAATTATTGAATTAAGATCAGCAAAAGCAAAGAAACTTAAAACTGGAAAAAGACTTATTCTAAAGACTTTCTCAAATCTTGGCATGAGGTGCAATGGGGCCACTTTGAAAACGTAATGAAAAGCAATGGACCCTCCCCTAGATCCACACGCCAGCAATTTCTGGAGTCCACAGACTCCCTGGAGCCCAGGTAGAGAGCAATCCTCAGGTCTCATTGTAAGAACCTCAACTTTGGTGTCATGAGACATGCTTGTCATCCCAGTAGCTCTGGAGGCTGAGTCAGGAGGATCTCAAGTTCAAGGACAGAGACAGCCTGTGTAATTTAGGACCCTGTCTCAAAATAAAATATGAAATAAGGGCTGGGTTTACAGCTTAATGGTAGAGCACTTGTCTAGCATGCTCAAGGTTCTGGATTCAACAATCCAGGGGTGGGGGGGCAGGAGAGTTGAGTTTTCAGAATGTTAAAAAAAATTGCTCTGTATTGATTTCTCCCATTTGGAACAGCTTGAAACCCAGAAACAACTTTCTCAGCATCTAGGTTTCAGGATGGGGCTGGGATTTATTTCAGTCGGTAGAGCAATGCTCTGCAGTCTCTGAGGTCCCGAGTTCGATTCCCAGCACTAGAAAAATGGGAGAAGGACGTGGCAATCCACTCCCCAGGCAATCTCGAAACAATCAGCCATTGAAAACCCTGTGAGGGTCAGTATGAGTTGGACCTGACTGGATGGCAGCTAACAACAAAGGTCTCAGGTTGGTAGAAGGAGGTGGCAATCCACTCCCAAAGCAATCCCTTCACAATCAGCCATGGAAAAACCTAGGAGGGTCATTATGCGGGCTGTTAGCACCTAACAACAACGACAGGCCTCAGGTAGGCAGTAAGAGAGAGCTGGTTTTCATTTAAGTGGAAGCAATTAGGTTGGCCATCTTGTGGGGATGAGGGCAGGCCAGATGAAAAGCCAGACCACTGGTCTGAGCTGGGGAAAGATTCCCTTGCTGGAGGAAGTCTTCGCTTTATTTCAGTAAAGTCGCCTCCATCTTCTCAGAGGGCTTTTGCCACGGCAAGTGGCACCGGCAGAGCGGGGACCTCGCGGTGGCTCGGTTAACACCAGGAAGCGAAAACTTTTGTCAAAAGTTAGGAAAGTAGATGCCTAAAAATCCTGCCCGAGCCCTTCACGGTCCTGAGACTCAAACGATGTCAGCGGTGCACGTTACCCCGTCCCTCGTTCCCCGTCCCCCTCCAGATGAGGAAAGGGACCCCTAAGGGTTAGGGCGCGCACCCAGGTGGCTTCTGCAGCCACCCTCATCCCAAGGCCCTCCCGCAGCACCCCGCCTCCCGACCCCTCCCCGCAGCCCAGCCCGGCGGGGCGCCCCGAACCGAGCCCCCGCCTACCGGCACCATGGAGTAGGTCATCATCATCAGCATGTCCTGGCCCTCAGCGCGGACGCGCGGCGCGGGCTCCCCGCGGTGGCTGCGCTTGTTGCGCGCGGCGCTCGCGGGGTCCGGGGCGCGCGGCGCGCGGCTCAGCTCGGCCAGGAAAGCGCGCAGGGCGCTGTCCTCGCGCTGCTCGCGACCCTGCTGCGCCTCCAGGGCCCGGAGCGCCGCGCTCAGCCCGCGCCACTGGCACAGCGCGAACACGGTGCCCGCCGCGTTGAGCGCCGACAGCAGCGCCACGGCCGCCAGGGCGCAGCGCACTCCCCAGCCTGCGGCCCCGCGACCCCGCTCGGCGCCTCGGGTCATGACTGCAGATTCGGCCACCTCGCACGAGCGGTCCTTATACGCCTCGCGCAAGCTGTGGGCTGGGGGCAGCGCCTGGACGCACGCCGCCCTTTGGTCTGCCTGGCGAGGCGGGTTGGGGACACTGGTGGTGGCGCCCGAGCCGCCCCGAGGGGGTGAGAAGCCAGTGGAGTCAGCGCGCGGGGGAGGGGCGGGCCGGGCGAGCGCTCCCAGAGCCGCGCGGGCCCAGCACACCAGCCTCTCCTACTTTTTCTTGCCGCCCTGCTCGCTGGCATTGCCAAGGCCCAAACGGGCAGCGCGAGGATCAGACTGAGGGGGAGGTCAGGAATTCTCACAGCCTGAGAAGTCTCTGGATTCCACCCCCTCCTCCTCCCACACCGCCTTCTCTGGAGAAAACCATCAGCCAGCCCAGATGCCAAGACCTGTGCCCACTGGGCCAGTGAGGTCTGCGGCTGGGCCCAGCCCCAGGCTGCCCATCAGCCCTCCGCCAGGCCACCCTGTGGTCACTGAAGATCCTGAGATCGTCTTCAGGGAGGAGTGGCTCGGGGCAGGGAGACAGTGGGCCTGGAGAATTAAGAAGGATACTCATCAAACCCAGAAAAGCCCAAGCCTGCCTAGCAGGCAGGAGTTACCCCCAAGAGAGACTTCCAGGGGTGGAGAAGAACTGTGCCACGAGACCCACACCTGGGAAGCAGCAGAGTGAGGAGGAGAAATAAACTCAGGAATTGAGAGAGGTGGTATGAAAGCCACTCTGTCGCCCCCATCGGGGAGGTTTCCAGCATGTCCCAAGACCATCCCCCAGTTCTTTCAGGCTGAAGAGCTTCGGAACCTGGTCAGCAATGGGACCTTAATTAGCCTGAATGAGGTCTTTCCCTGCCTCTTGTGACCCCCTCACAATACCCTCCTTTCCCCGTCAGCTGAGGTGCCTGCCTTACCTCAAGAACCACTGTCTCTCAATCAGAGCCACTTCTGAGCCTCCTGGGAAGACCTCTTCACTCATACCTTGCCTTGAGGAAAACCCACCCAGAAGCCTAGGGTGCTGTTTCTACCAATCACCCAAGGAGAAGGTGGCTCCCAGCCATCAAGCCACCTGGAGCAGTGAGGAGGAGCAACTTTTCGCACAGTGGCCCTGACTGTGTCAGCCACCACGGGGGGGAGAATGGCAGGATAATGGGGTGGGAAGATGAGCACCTTTTAACTTAACAGTGGAGCTCTGTAACCTTCTACTCCTTGAAGAGCTGCATTCCAGTTCTCATAGGTGGGCTTTGTGACCCCAGAGAGAACCCCCAGGTGGTTCAAACTTCTTGCCCCCTCTTCCGGGTGAGTCAGGGTGGAGCCTCTGTGGAAGCACATGAAATCTGGAGTTCTGTCTCAACCAGGAGTTCTGAGCCGAGGTCTGGACAGGAACACTGACCAACCTGAATATTCTTTTTTTTTTTTTTTTTTTTTTTTGTACTGGGGGTTGAACCCAGGGCCTTGCACTTGCATGCTCTGCAAGTGCTGGACCACTGAGCTGCACCCTCGGCCCATTTATTTATTTTTTGAGACAGGGTCTCACTAAGTTACGCAGACTGCCTCTGGTCTCGAACTTGCGATCCTCCTGCCTCTGCCTCCTGAGCCGCTGGGATTACAGGCGTGTGCCACCGCACCTGGCTTTAGCGACCTGAATATTCTCAGGACAGCATCCAGGGTGGGGCAAAATTAGGAAAGCGTGAAGGTCCTTGACAGGGGACATGATACTTGGGAGGGAGTGGCAGCAATGCCAACACTTTGTCCAATTCCTCCCAACTCTAACATGCTGTGAACTGTCTGAAAGATGGTTGCGTATCCTTTTCTAATCCATGCCAACATCAGGGCCCATGAGGAGAAGCCACAAAGAGGCAGAGTAGGGGATCAGCACCAATAAGATCTTCATTAATTCAGCAAACGTTTACTGGATGCTCGTTGGGTGGGAGGGTCCGTGATGGGCCCTGGGGCTGCAAGGGTGAACAAGGCGAGCAGTGTGAGCAGTGGAACGCCATGGTGCCTGCTGGACTTCTCTTTTTCCTAACATTCGTCACCAGTGCGGTGGACCACCTGTCACCAATACCCAGGCTTCTGTGGTTAGGTGACATAGCTTATTTGACTCTGTCACTCTAGCAGGTAGCACAGTCAAATGGGTATTTGAATTATCTACTGAGTGAGTCAAAGGCCGTCCAGCAAGGGCATTTCTCTGTGGAGCTGTGTATGTGTGGTGGTGGAGACTCAGAACCGAGCTACTCTTAGGCCGTGGCACTGGCCCCCCACCTTCCTTGCAAGGCTGCGTGAGCAGTGGTTGGGGGATGAGCAGGCTGAAACACATCCCTTTTCTTGGTTCAGGGCCCAGAGTGAGTCTGCAGATTGGAAGTGAGACCCGCTTAGAACCAGCCACGCTTGATCAGACCACCTCAGGCCGAGAAGCTGCCCTTCCTGGGGTGTGGGACTCCAAAGGCTTGTGACGTACAGGCTTGGTGGGTAGGGTACCTGGAACATTTCACTGGAGCCACAGGAGGGACCGAAGAAGGGCAATGGGAAGTCCAGACCCTTTCCCCATGGAACCCTCTCTCAGATCCCCTTCCAGCACCTTCTGAGAGGGATTCTGGACTTTGATGAGGAAGACGGGTGGGGATGTTAATATCTCCTGCAAGACAGCGTGTTTTCATGCATTGCTGACCTTACCATGTCTCCTTCCTCCTCCATCTTCTGTCTGCGACCCTCTTTCCACCACAGTTCCACACCTTCATCTTTCTCCTTCACTGACCAATCTCATCCTGATAGAGCCTTATCTTGCATGCCAGCCCCAAGAGCTCCCTGTCCCTAAACTCCACATGTCTTGGGGGCTCAGTGCTCATGAATGTGGGCTTCAGAATCTGATAGATATGAACTTGAAACTGCTTTTTAACTGTGTGCATTTGGATACCATCCTCAACTTCTCTAAAGAGACCATAACTGCAAAGAATTAATGAGAAAATGCTTGTAAAGCACATGGCTTATAGCAAATGTAGGGCGGTGTGATCTCGCAGACACTAAAACTGTCCATTGTGCTGCGGACTAACATCATAGTTTTTCATTTGGGTTATAGTGTGTTTAAAGCAGGGACCTTATGCCAAGTAGGAATATTTAACTAATTAATTCATTAGTTAATACCACTTTGTTGATCCTTTTTGAGGAATTGAACTTTCAAATGCATGGCAAACTTGAATTTTTGCCTTCAGGTTGGTTCAGTGGGGCCCTTCAATCTGTGGATTCCTGAACCTCTTGAGACTTCTTGAGAGGCAGATCCATCTGCCCTGCCTGCTACTTCTGAGGATGGGCTGGTACTTTCTACTTATTATTAATACAAAACAAGTTAGCTATCTGTCTGGGCTGCTTTGTTGACAGATACAGTGGGGGCACAGGGAGATGCCTGAATCCCCTTTTCTGGGGAACAAAGGAGCTGAGAACATGGTGTGCTGCCTTTATAATGAGAGGTGGTTTTTCCATTAAAAGGCAGATGCCTATGTCCAGAGGTTAAATAGAATCGCCCCTAAAGATGGTTCTAGCTAGTTTCCTTTAGGATTCTAGAGAATGAAATCCAATTCAAGAATAGACTCTTACTTTAGTTCCCCAGCATTTCCTCCTGATTGTGAAGTGAATAATTTCCCTTTACTCAAAGGCTTGGTACTTGGGTATTTTGCTCTTCTGTGATGAGCTTGGTGTCTCTGCGGTGGCTTCTGGTGGTGCTTTGTGTCCCCTCGCCTGCAGCCTTCCTCTCTGTTGGTGATTAGGGAGAAAGTCTAACTGCAAGTCTCCACCATGTATACCTATCATTCAGCTGTCTCTGGTTGAACTCCTCATCGCTACTTTCTTTTTTCTTTTTCTTTTTTAGAAAGTGCCTCACTACATAGCCCAGGCTGTCCTTGAATTTGTCTTATAGCCTGCACCTCAAACTCACAATCCTCTTGCCTCAGCTTCCTGAATGCTGGGATCGCTGGCATGTACCACCACACCTGCCTTCAAATGGATATAATGCTAAACAAGACCTTGAGATAGAGGCTCTGGTGGGGGGAGGGAAATTCTGTAAGATCATGTAGCTGAGGAGCCTGTTCTAGACCGAAGGGTGTGAAGCCAGCAAAGCCTTCCCTGGGGAAATGACACTTGAGCTGGAATCTGAGCAAGAGTAGCTGTTAACCAGATGAGGGCCAGGGTGAGCGTGGGAAGAGCTGCAGGCAGAGTAGCAGGTGTTCAAGGCCCCGCAGCAGGAGGCACTGGGGCTCATTTGAGGAACTCCATGAAGGGCAATGTGGCTGCAGAAGAGGGAGCATCAGGAGCAAGGAGAAGGGAGTGGAAGGAGGCTGAGGCCAAGGTTCCCTGTGGGTAGAACCTCTAGGGTTGGGGACCTTGCTGTAAAAGCAATAGGAAGCCAAGGGAGTTTCGAGTCTAAGAAACAGAGGAGAGGACTGGGTAAATGGAGGACATGTTTTCATGTTAAGAGTCTCTTTTGTTACTAGCACTTGAACTCACAAGAGAAACTACGTGTGATGTCTGACCTCCGCCTCCTCAGCCTTTAAATCCATCTTTCCGAATGAAATAAGCGAGCTCTTGTGTGCTAGCTGGTTTTTGATTTGTACATAAGACAATTGAAAAATGGACTGTGACTAACATTTAGATTATTTGGTTAATCTTGATCCTGGCTGAGTTTTTTGTATAATACCTAGCATGTCTTTGCATCTTCTTAGAAATCAGCTTCTGGTCCTTTAAAGTGACAGCATTAAATCAGGGCATCTCTAGGGTTGGGAATAAGAATAGATAACATTGCTTTCCTTGTGAGATTTGGGTCTAGGTGGAGGATGTACCAAGAGATCTCCATCTATTGTAGCTGCAGTATCCTAGACCCTAGAGTCACCACCCATTCATCATAACACACGGAGCTGTCCATGGTGTAGCCATGGCACCACTGCAATCTCCCCACTCACTCTGTTCTTTCTTTGCAACACATGTACCCTCCCCACCCCACCCTGCCCCTCTGGCATATTATAGCCAATTGCCACAGGTTGGGTTCTCTGGAAGCAGACACTGAGATGAAATTTGGGGTGCAAGATCTTTCTTGGAGATCAGAATCCATGAAGGAAAGAGTGGGGAATCTGGGTTGAGCAGAGAAGTCCAAATTGATGCAGCCCTGCAAAGCCTGGGCCAGCCCACCAGGGAGCTCTGGACTATGGATGACCCCTCAAAGTATCCTGCATCAGGCCAGAATGGCAGGATTGCACATCTTCCCCACTTGATCACGGGGTAGATGTTAGCTTCCCCTCCCCATGAGTGTCACATTGAGCCACGTGGCTTGCTGCAGCTCAGGCAGTTTCCTAACCTCAATGTTGCAAGCAGGCAGTGTCTTTTTTTCCCCCCTGTGGTACTTGGGGGTTGAACCCAAGGCCTTGCATATACTTTTTGCAAGTGATCTACCACTGAGCTGCTTCCCCCAACCTCCTTTTTAAAAAATTTTTGAGTCAGGGTCTCGGTAAGTTATGCAGACTGCCTCTGGCCTCAAACTTGCAATCCTCCTGCCTCCACCTCCTGGGTTGCTGGGATGACAGGTGTGCACCACCACACCTGGGACAGGCAGCAAGTCTTTTCTTGAAGAAGAATGTGGGGCACATCTCCATGTCTATTACATCCACCACCTAACTAGCACTAGAGACAGCAGACCAACACCCCAAATCCAATCTCAGTAGACTTGAAATTGTTACCAAGTCAGAACAGGGAGAGGAGCCTTGTTCTTTTTCATTGGGCCTTATGGCCTTTCAGTGAATAAAAAATTGTCTTCAGAAGCAACTAAAATATGAAGGGAAGCTTTAAGAGTGAATTCTGTGAGACCATGAAAATCACTCCTGCATTTGAAACAGCTAAATCCAAAGAAGTAAGTTAATACTGCAAAGCCCCCACTTATGAAACTGGAACTGCTGTTTTCAAAAGGGTAAAACAAAGCCTTGCATGTGGAGTGCATTTCAGTTCCCAAAGCACTTTCTTATGTCCCTTGAATCCCATAATAAGCCTGTGAGGTGGGCAGGCAGACTTTGTGTGTGTGTGTGTGTGTGTGTGTGTGTGTGTGTGTGTGTGTGTGTGTGGTGCTGGGATCAAACCCATGGTCTCACACACAGTAAGTGCACAGTAAGTACCACTGATCTACATCCCTAGCACCACATGCAGGTCTTATAACCATTTCACAGATGAGGAAGCCAAAGTTCAGGAAGGGCAAATGACTGCCCAGGGTAATGGTGTTGAAATCTCATCAGCATACACCCATGTCCTGCTCATGAGAGGTAGGAACCTTCTTGGCCCAAAGCTGGGGCTAGTCAGGAATGCTCAGGAAGATGGACGGTTAGTGAAAGAATAAGGCAGGGAAAGATTCCAAACTGATGAAGTATAGAGAGGGTCTCAGAATGGCACCTGGCTCCACAGCTTAAAATCAAAATCCTATTTAATGGAGGGTTGTGGAGAGCAATGATGTACGGACATGACTGCCTAGACACTGAGCAGGGAAGCTGTCCTCTCTGTAGCTTAGAGATGAATATGGGTCCTGAAGGAAAGCTACATCTGAGGCCTGCAAGCCTAAGATGTTTCCTACCTGAGTTGAGAAGCCAGAGTGAAAAACAAGGCTAGACAGGCCTCACTTCTCCAAGCAGGGTGAGAGGAAACAACAGAGGTCTCCTGCCAGTATCAAGCCTAGAGAAGATGGCACCCCATCTGCAGAACCCAGAGACTACAGCTCGGCCTTAGAGGAGAGGCCCCATAGGGGGAAGCTCCGGTCAGACAACGGGCCCTGAGTGGAACCTGCCACACTTTCTTAGAGATGGGAGAAATGAACATCTGTCCCCAGACTGTCTCGGTGATTCCATAATCATGAGGGAGTACCCGTATCTGGGCCTGGTGGGTATCCCGGCCGAGGGACACAGATGAAGGAGAGGGAGGGCACGGTCAGGCACACTGAGACCAGAAGATGGGCAAGAACAGGAGTTAGCCCCCTCTGGAGACCGATGACCAGCATCTGTGGGTCTGCACCCCTCCTCAGGTACTCCAGCCTCTGGCACTGAGCCTACAGGGAAGACAAAGAAAACATTACCATCCTACCTGTGGGCCGAGGTACCAAAGAACAGTGTGAGGTTTAAAATAATAACCTTGGGAGGTACAGATTCTGGTACAGTACACAGAACAGAGATTTTTCGGAGCCAAAAGACAAGATCTACAGATAAATTATTCAACAGGCAGAAGAGAAAGAGGCAATATGCAATAGGAGATAAATTTATCAGACTGAAGAAAGGCCTGAGTGGCGATTGGAAGGGGTTGGCAAGTTCTGGGCAGGACAAAGGATTCACAGCTTGGAAAATTCCTGAAGTCTAAAGATTAAAGGCCTGCATCCATAGCCCTGTGGCATCCGATCCTGTCAGATCTTGGAAGCTAAGCAGGGTTGGGCCTGGTTAGTACTTGGATGGGAGACCGCCTGGGAACACCAGATACTGTAGGCTTGGGAGAAGGACCTGGCAACGCCCTCCCAAAAATCAATCTGCCATTGAAAACCCTATGAACAGCAGAGAAACACTGACAATAGTGTTTCACCTGTTGTACATAGGGTTGCTATGAGTCGGATACCAACTCGACGGCACCTAACAACAACAACAAAGATTAAAAAAAAAAAAAAATCCTACATCCCTCCAGAAAGAAAGGACAAGATGCTCACAGAAGAGGAAGGATCATAGGACATTGGCTTTCTCCTCTGTGACACCCAGAGCAGAGAAAATTGAATCAAATGTTAGGAAGAGTACTATGCACCAAGGATCCTATAGCAAGACCTCGTTTCTATCAGGGCAAAGGAAATGTATTTGAGCCTATGCAAGCATTCAGAGGACAAATCACCCACATTTTCCGTCAGAGAAAAAAATGTTTAGACCACATCTGATGAAACAATGAGTGAATCAGCTGAGGGGGTTCAGGATGGAGAATGAAAAGGAAAAAGAATAGCAGTGGGCAAAGATCCTGACAATTCATCATTAGCTCCATCTAGACGAATAATACTCAACCTTTTAGGAATGTGTGATGTAAGTGCTGCAAATAGGAGAGAGATTTCAAGGGAAAGGTTAACAATAGCTTAGGACTGAAAGCACTAGAGGAAGAGGGATGTAGGGCTCCCCACAGGGCACACGGTGTGTGAGGGTGGGGCATGAAAGGCAGCGGGATACAGGGAATTTAGGTAGCAGTTGACTTTTATCTTCATATAAAAAATGAATGAACCCTGTGAGCTTAACTATGAGGGACAAAAAGGAGGAGGCAGCTGGTAGAACTGAAAGAGCTCCCAAATGAACAAGAGAAAGAAAAGAGGAGCAATTTGAACTAACAAAGGGCCTGAGGTCCCCACACGCGTACCATAAATGAGTAAATAAACATCAAGTAGGAGAAATACAATTAAATGTATGACTTGCTATGCTAAATGTGAATAGGCAGAATTCTTCCTTAAAATAGAGACAATCAGCAGAGTGCGGCACACATGCCTGTAATTCCAGGCAGGGGGATGGCAAGTTCAAGGCCAAAGGCAGCCTGTGTAACTTAGTGAGACCCCATCTCAAGGTAAAAATATTAAAAAAGAGGTAGGAGTGCAGCTCAGTGGTAGAGTGCTTCCAAAGTATGCGTGAGGCCCTAGGTTCAGGCCCCAGGACAGCAAAAAGAGAAAAAAGAAGGAAATAGAGAGACACAATCAGATTGGGTTAAAAACCAAAAAGGCAAAAACACCTATACAATCTATACAAGAAAGAAGTCTACTTAACAAAAGACAGAAAAGATATCAGGTAAATGCAAGCATCAAAGCAAGAAAGAATTACTATGTTAATACCCAGCAAAAAGAAAGCTGAGGTTGGCAGCAGAAAATAAAAAAGTTACTATGTAATGATAATGATTTACAAAGATCATTAACCAATATGGGCTAAAACGCCAAAATGAGAAACCAGTGAAATCATGCATGATCCTACCACCTTGTTCCTTCCTATATCGCAAGACGTTGTGCCCCTAGATGACCCATTCCATTCAATCCTACCCCATAAATAACCATTCTTAGTCATATGTATACATACACTCTTGCAAAGATGCACTCAGAGTAGACTTATATCTTTCTGGCTCAATATGTATGTTTGTTGTTTAGATGCCATCGAGTCGGGTCCAACTCATAGCCACCCTATGTACCAAAGAACAAAACACTTCACAGCGCTGTGCCATGCCCGGCACTGTGTCAGTGCTTTTCTGCTGTTCATAGGGTTTTCAAAGGCAGATTGTTTTGGGATTGTTTCAAGAGTGGGTTACCAGACCCTTTTCCAATTTTTGAGGTGCTGGGGATCGAACTGGGGGCCTCAGAGAGTACAGGACAGCAGCCTACCAGCTGAGCTAAACCCCAGCCCTCAGTATATATAGGTTTGTCTATTGAAGAATTCCCCATTTCTTATTTCCACAAGAAGAGATTTTCCTAAAATATCCCTGTCTTCTTGCCCACTCTCCCCCTCGCTTCTCCTCAGCGGGGAGTGTTAGTCAGCTTTCTGTCCCTGTAATAAAATAGCTGCCATTAAAATAATTAAAGGCCTGCAGCGGTAGCCCTGTGGCGTCTGATCCCGTCAGATCTCGGAAGCTAAGCAGGGTCGGGCCTGGTTAGTACCTGGATGGGAGACCGCCTGGGAACACCAGGTGCTGTAGGCTTTGGAGAAGGACCTGACAACCCCCTCCCAAAAATCAATCTGCCATTGAAAACCCTATGAACAGCAGAGAAGCACTGACAATAGTGTTTCCCCTGTTGTACAGAGGGTCGCTATGAGTCAGATACTGACTCGACGGCACCTAACAACAACAACAACAACAGCAACAACAACAACAAAATACTTAAAGGATTTGTTTTAGCTCACATTTCAGAGGTCTCAGTCTGTGGTCAGCTGGCCTTACCATACTTCAGGCCGGTGGCAAAGCAGTACATTGTGGTGGGGAGCGTGCGGTGCAGCAAAGCTGGTTTCCTTGTGGCAGCAGGGAAGCAAAGAGAGGAGTAAAAGAGGCCAGAGCCCCCATATCTCATTCCAGGATGCATCCCCAATGACCTAGCTTCCCTCCACTAGGCCTCCCCTCCAAAAATTCCACCACCTCCTCCTAGCACCATCCGCTGGGGACCACGCCTTCAGCACCTGGCCTTGGGGGACAGTCAAGATGGCAATCGTCACGAGGAGGAACGTCTTGGCAGGCTTATCTTCTTTCCCTTTCTTCCTCCGTGGATGTGGCCAGCCTCACCCAGCAAGCTCTCTTTCCTGGCTGTTCTCACATGGTTT
The DNA here is from genome assembly GCA_007922755.1 of Pedetes capensis. NCBI lineage: Eukaryota > Metazoa > Chordata > Mammalia > Rodentia > Pedetidae > Pedetes > Pedetes capensis. The sequence continues at coordinate 1,208 of VMDO01033984.1, read as the reverse complement.
AAGCTCTGTAGGCACAGCCTCTGTGCAGGGAGGCTCCACTGCTTGGGACCTGCAGGTCTAGAGTCTTCCTCATTTTGGAAAACTGTTGCAAGACTCTTAATGCCACTTTCTCTAGCTTTTGCCTTACTCGTGATGAAGGTGACATACTGATTTGATCGGCCTCACTCTTTTGTCCTACTGTTCAACTGGTCTAGAAGGACCCTGACACTCCTCCCAAACCAACTTATTCTTCCACGTGTCAACCTGCTGTCTTAAGCGTCACTGTACTTCTTGTCTTCACGTGCTTTACCTTCATACACCTGTCAAATCCCAGCCAAGTATTGAACCCATTTTTCCAAAGTCATCGATGGCTTTTTTGCTAAACACAATGAACACTTTCCAGTCTGAAGCCAATCTTGTTAGGACTCTCGGCAACCTTTGACACTGTTCATCACTTCCTGCTCTGCTTCTTTCTCTTCCTCCTCCTCTTCCTCTTCCTTCTTCTCTTCCTTCATCTTGTTTTTTATATTGGGTCTTGTTATGGAGCCCAGGCTGGCCTCAACTTTGCAATCCTCCTGCCTCAGCCTCCTGAGGGCTGGGATTTCACTTCCTCCTTCTGACAGACCTTCCTGTCTTGGTCTCTATAACAATACTTTCCTTTGGTTTTCTCTTCTCTGATTGCTTCTTCTCAGCCTCCTTTGTTCTTCAATCTTGATTCACCTCCATTTCTAGTGCTCTCCACAGTTTCGCCTGACATCCTTAGTCTGTGGACCCACCTTTGGTAATCCTACCCACTTCTGAAGCTTCCAACTACCACCTTCCTGTCTGTTGCTCAGTTTTCTCCTCTGAGCTCTAGGCTCGCGAGGCCAGCTACCAATGGTGTGGCTCACCTGGAGGCCACAAGGACCTTTGACACAAGTCCAAGCCTGTCCCAAGTCTCCTGTTCCTGTATCTCCTTAAAAAGAGAAGAAACTTTATCAGGTTGACAAAAGAAAGGATCATTTTATTTTTATTGCTTTATTAGTGACAGGTCTTTAACCATACTACCCTGGCATCAAATCCCATTTGATCTCAGAAGCTAAGCAGGGTCAGACCTGGTTAGTACTTAGATGGGAGACCACCTGGGAATACCAGGTGCTATAGGCTAGGGAGAAGGATCTGGCAGCCCACTCCTGAAATAATTACCCATTGAAAACCTTACAAATAGCAGAGAAGCACTGACATAGTGC
>VMDO01033983.1:0-17428 GCA_007922755.1 Pedetes capensis | reverse complement strand
ATAAAGCCATGAAACACATGAAAAAGTGCTCAACATCCCTAGCCATTTGGGAAATGCAAATCAAAACTCTGAGATTTCACCTTACACCAGTAAGAATGGCCAAGTCAATGAAACAAACAACAACAAATGCTGGCAAGGTTGCGGGGAAAAGGGAACACTCTTACATTGTTGGTGGAGCTATAAATTGGTGCAACCTCTGTGAAAATCAATATGGAGGTACCTCAAAAAACTAAAAATAGATCTACCATATGACCCAGCTCTAACACTATTGGGAATTTACCCAAAGGGAGATGGGTCATCATACCACAGAGACACCTGCACCTCCATATTCAATGCAGCCCTTTTTCCAATAGCAAGGACGTGGAATCAACCAAGCTGCCCATCAATAAAAGAATGTATAAAAAATTATGGTATATATACACAATGGAATACTACTCAGCAATCAAGAAAAATGAAATAATGTCATTCGCAGCAAAATGGATGGAATTAGAGAAAATTATTTTGAGTGAACGAACACGAGCTCAGAAAGAGAAACAACACATGTTCTCACTCATATGAGGGAGCTGATTCAAAATTACAAGAAGGAAAAATCCTATTCAAAGGTTGGATCATAATAAAAGGGGGGGGAGATAAGAATGATGTCAATATAAATGTACTAGAAATCGCATGTAATTGTTCTAACAAGATAAAAACAAAGACCACTACAGGAAAAGTTTCTATCTTAAACAGAACTGGAACCCAAGGACATATAGAAAAATACTACTAAGTAAAAGATAGAGAAAACTTTGATGGGAAACTTAGATGGGAAGGGTGGGAGGGGGGGAAGCATAGTGGAGGGTAAGGGGCAACCTATTTGAATAATGTTTATCAAAATGCATATATGGAAATGTCACAATGAAAAGCATGTAAAAATGAATCACATTAAGATGTACATAAAAAATTTCTAATTAAAAAAAAAGAAAAAGGATATTCATGGTTGATTGATAGATAAAACTGGAGTGATAAATTTTCCTTCAAGTTTTTCATAGTGTCCATCTCCGCCTTTTCCTAGTCCCATTGTAGGGGTTTTTAGAGATCATCAGCCTTATATAGGCAGCCTCACTCTGACCCAGAACAACAAGAGCCCAGACTAGCAGAACAATAGGAATACTCTCCCCATTAGCATGTATTTCCTATCAGATATCAAATTCAGTTTATAGTTTGACAAATATGTATAAGGTGCTGTGCTAAGCCAGGTGTCTAAAAAGTAGTATAACTCAGAGTGCAGTATAGTAGTTCTCTAAACTGACAACAATCAACCATACACCATTTGAGAGGTGGGGCATGCCGGAGCAATCTGCCTACCTACCTCCCTTTTGCTGTGGTACCTAGGAAGAGACAAATCTTGTACCTCAATCAATTGTCTGGGACTTATCCTGGTTTCACAGAACTTGCCGGTCTTTCTCCCTCCTCTGAAACTTTGGACGTCGTTTAGATAGATATGAGTTGAACGTGGGTCTGCATCTGAAAATATAGCTCTTTGAGATTTGAAGCTTTATGCATACTTCTCAGTTCTGATCCTTTAGCTCTTGCAGACTCCTGTATAGCCATTTACCTGCTATTGTGAGACTCAAATGAGATAATACGTATGAAAATGTTTGGAAACTGCAAACTTCCTATAAGTATAGTATCATTTTTAAGGGAAATAGTGTGTAGGGTGAGGTTGAAAGTAAGGGTGCTTTGATTCAGAAAGAGCTCAGTTCCAGTCCTATCTTTATCATTCATTATCATTGGGCATTTGGAGATTCAGTTAACTTTTCAGTCTCAGCTTCCATATTTTTTATGTGGGGACAATATTACAGCCTTTTATATAACCTTATTTACAGAGCCAAATGTGATAAGGGTATAAAATGATATAACATTTACCTACATACCCATATCTTTACTCATTTATTGTACTTTCTACCACTTAATGAAATGTCTGTGGGTCAAAGTCCAAGTCTCTAGTTGCATAGTAGATCCTGTGTCTCCTACTTTAAAGGAATGGCTCTAATAATCCTATCCCCTCTTTTCTTCATAATTTTTTTGGCTGTACTGGATCTTACCTGGAAGCAAATAAGTACGTTGTTTTTTGCATCTTATAAATTAACCTCTTCCACTTCAGTTTCCACCTTATTTTCCTGGGATGTAACTACTAGGCAATTTCAACTGTACTTCTCAGCATCACTTCAAGTTTATTCTGTGGAACTAATTCTTCCTTTGCTTTAGATGGAACTTAGGGCAAGTCTCATGACTTTTCTTATCACTTTTAGTTAATAAAATGCCTTTCAGAAGAATAATTAATATGTTTTGCCCCATGTAGTCATCAGAACTTTAATCTCAGTTTATAGCTAAAACTTCTTCCTCTTTCTGTTAAGGTCTGCTGTGGATCAAAAGTCTGCAGTAGGTGAGGTGGACATGTTTGGGTTCTTCTCCTTTTTCTCTGGTAGGATTCTTCTTTCTCTAGTTTGCTAACCACATCAGAGCCACAACAAGGTGGACAGGAGAAGAAAGGGCCAGCAGGCAGGTCTTTACCAGGCTGTCAGTGGGGTAAGCAGCACTGAATATCTGCCCTGACAGCTTTTGAAGCTCTCTCTTTTTCTTCCAGGGGCTTTTTTTGTTTTTGTTTTTGTTTTTGGCTCTCTACCCCACCCAGTCACTACAGAGCCATATCATGTGATTTCTTGATGAGGATAATGCACTCTCCTCTGCTGGTTACTTATGGCTCCTTGTGTCCCTAGACCTCTGATAGCGTCTCTCCTTTTTTTTTTTTTTTTTTTTTGCTGCAGTGTGTTTATCCCTCCAGATTTAAATAAGGTCCAAGACAACTCTATCTCAGTCTTGCATTATAGCCTTGCATCTCATTTTTAATAAAATATCTATTGTCTAAACTCTGTTAACAGTCTGTGACTTCTGTATTACTTTATATAAAATTTGAACTTCTCTAAAGTTGCTTAGCTGGCCATGGTGATGCAGGCTGATTATCAACTTGCTGAAGAGGATGAGGCAAGAAGATTTCAAGTTCAAGGCCAGCCTGGGCTACATGTTGCCTGCAGCCATACCACTGTGGCTTCTGATCCTGTCAGATCTTCGAAACTAATCAGGGTTGGGCTTGGTTAGTCCTTGGATAGGAGACCACTTGAGAACACCAGTTGCTGTAGGCTTGGGAGAAGGGCCTGGCAGCCCACTCCCAAAAAACAATCAGTCATTGAAAACCCTATGAATAGCAGAGAAACACGACAGTAGTGTTTATCTGTTGTACGTAGGGTCACTATGCGTAGGACATTGACTTGATGGCACCTAACAACAATAACAACAAAAACAACAAAGTTGCTTATGAATTTGCTTTTGGAAATTGAATCTCATTTTGCCATTGCCTTAAATAATAATTCCAGATATGCTTCATTCTTTTTTATTCTGTTTTTTTTTTTTTTTTTAGGAGGAACGGACTTTTGAACATTTGAGTTAAATATAGTATGTTGTACTGAAACTGATGTCAGTTAAACTCAAAAAGGAAAACCTATCTGTGCATCTGTATCTGTGTCTCCCCTCTCCCTTTATTTGGTTATACTGGAAACTGCAATGCTTTGTCATAACCCTGGGCTCCTAGTATCTTAATTGCTCCAGTGGTGAGCACCTAACCCAAGTTAATGAATCTCTTATAATTTGGAAAAGTTTGTACCAGAGAATGTTTAAGGAAAGGGTTAGCTCTCTCTAGTGCCTGAGGATGGGCTGGGATTTAGCTCAGTTGGTAGAGCACTGCTCTGCAGTCTCTGAGGACCAGAGTTCGATTCCTAGCACCACAAACATGGGAGAAGGACTGTTGTGGCAATCTCGAAACAATCAGCCATTGAAAATCCTATAAGGGTTGCTATGAGTTGGAAATGACTCGGTGACACCTAACAACAACAACAACAACAGTGCCTGAGCTTATAAAATATAAAACTAAGAGCAATTATGTGAATAAAACTGATCTGCCTTGTGGGAAAGTATGCTAGCAGGAGCACAGAGAACAGAGACTCTTAAGACTCTTCCAGTTCATGGTTCTTGTTTTTTCTGAGTTCTAGCTGTGGTACTTTCCATTCTGTATAAATTCACTCATATTGAGTTTCTGGCACTTGGGCTCTCAAAATACCATCTCTTTATAGCTTAGTAAAATTACTTCAAATGTTTAAAAAGGCATAAAATATACTAGGAATGGTGGTGCACACCTGTAATCCCAATGACCTCAGGCTGAGGAAAGAGGATTGCAAGTTTGGGGCTAGTGGTATCCTGTGTAATTTAGTGAGACCTTGTCTCAAAATAAAAAATAATAAATGGGTTGGTATCCCAGTGGTAGAGCACATGAAAAGTTTGAGGCCCTAGCTTCAAACTTCAAGTAACACAAAAATAATTAGGAATATTATATGACTAAATGAGAGAACAATCCCTGGAGAAGGACATCATGTTTGGAAGAGTGGCAGGTCAACGCAAAAGAGGAAAACCCTCCACCAGATGGATTGACACAGTGTCTGCAACAATGGGCTTAAACATAAATAAGATTGTTTGCCTGGCACAGAATCGGCAAGTGTTTCAATCTGCTGTACATAGGGTCGCTATGAGTCGGACTCGGCTCGATGGCACCTAACAACAACAACAACAACATGACTAAATTTACTGTATATTATTGTTGTTAGGTGCTGCTGAGTAGGGTCCAACTCATAGTGACCTTCACAAGGTTTTCAATGGCTGATTGTTTTGGAATTGCTTCGGGAATGGATTGCCACATCCTTCTCCCATAAATTTACTGTATGCATACATATAATTAAATAACCTCTACAGAGTCAACATCTAGAAAACATTTGAAGCTAAGTAGATATTAAAAGGGGGTAGTTATTGATAACAACAACAATGAAGAAAAAACAATACTATAACAACTTTGAAATGCTACATTTTGAGAACAAAGTTTTGAAGGTTACAAAACTTTGGGCAACAAAAGTTAATGATAGTGATAATGATAGAGTTAATTTCTAGATTATATAAATAAATTCAGCAACAACAAAAGCTGTGATTAAAAGGACTTAAATAGACATTTCTCCAAAGATGATATACAAATGGCCAATAAGTACACAAAAAGCTGTTCAATATCACTAATCATTAGGGAAATGCAAATTAAACCTCTATGAGATGCCAACCCACCATAATAGCTGCTATTAAAAAATAATAGCAAGTGTTGGTGAGGATGTAGAGAAATTGGAACCCTTGTGCACTATTGGTGCAAATGTTACATAGTATAAATGACATGGAAAACACAGCAATTCCTCAGCATTTCCTCAAAAAAAATAAATAGAATTACCATATAATCCAGCAGTTCTACTTCTGGGCATATTTGAAAAAAAAAATTCAAAGCAGAATGTCAAGGAGATATTTGTTCATCTATGTTCATATCAGCGCTATTCACAATAGCCAAAATGTGGAAGCAACCCAAATGCCCATCTACAGATGAATGGATAAACAAAGTTTATTAAATACATATAGTGGAATATTATTCATCTCTAAAAAGGAAGTAATTCTGATATATGTTACAATATGGATGAACCTTTTAGGATATAGTTACAAAAGGACAAATACTGTATGATTAACTTACATGAAGTATCTAGATAATCACATTCATAGAGTAGAATTGTGGTTAGCAGGGGGGGGAGAGGGAGAAATAGGGAGTTAATATTTAATGGATACAGAGTTTCAGTTTTGCAAGATGAAGAGTTCTGGGGGTCAGTTGCATAATAATGTGAATGTAAATAATGCCACCAAACTGTACTTTAAAATGGTTAAAATGTAAATTTTAGGATAATATGCCTTTTACTACAATTAAAAATAAATTTAAAAACTTAATCTCAAGCCCTTTTTTCAACATAAAGTTACATTATATACTTAAGGGATTAAATGTATGACTGAGTTAACTGAGAAATCATTCACAGAGATTTTAAAAGTCTGCAGACAATATGAATCTTTGATTTTATCATTGTAGAAGGATGCTGATGATGTGATAGCTTTTGAAATATGTAAAATAATTTTTAAAAGACAAATGTATAAGCTGGGTGCCATTCCACATACCTGTCATCCCAGCTGTCACGGAGACTGAGGCAGAAGGATCTCAAGTTTGAGACCAGAGGCAGCCTCCACTACTTAGGGAGACCCTGTCTCAAAATAAAAAATTAAAGAGGGGCTGCACAGCTCAGTGGTAGAGAAAATATTTGGTTAGCATATGACAGACCCTGGGACCAATACACTAGTACTGCAAACAAAATATATTTCATTTCCTCCACTTATGGCTTTTAGTTATACTGGAGTATGTTGTGAGTGAATATGGACAGTGAGTATTCTTTAAAACCAAAAATTTTATGTGACTTTTAGGTTTCAAATCATCATATTTTAACTCTGTATTTTGTTAGTGTATTTTAAGGCTCTATAATTATATGGGTGACTAAAAAATATTCACCTATTTTCTTTTATGTCTTCCTATATGTGCTCCCGGGCTGGGATTTAGCTCAGTTGGTAAAGCGCTGTGCTGCAGTCTCTGAGGCCCCGAGTTCAATTCCCAGCACCGCATAAATGGGAGAAGGACCTGGCAATCCACTCCCAAGGTAATCCCGAAACAGTCAGCCATTGAAAACCCTATGAGGGTCGCTATGAGTCGGATACCGACTCGACGGCACCTAACAACAACAACAACAATATGTGCTCCCATCGCAGCTTTTTCCTTTATCTAAAAGCCATTTTTCATCTTTAAGTTATAGCGCCCTCTACTGAGATATTGGCAACATTGCTTTATGCTCTTTTTCTGTGAGTGCCTGCTTTTCCCTCAGAAATAAAATACGTACTTTGAAAATATACTAAAAAAAAAAAAAAAAAAAAAAAAAAAAAAAAAAAAAAAAAAAAAAAAAAAAAAAAAAAAAAAAAAAAAAAGGAAAGAAGGAAGATATACTAAAAAGATGGACTTTCCACAAATTATATTTGTCTCAATTTGAAACTTATTACAAATGCATAAGTATAGTCACTTACTACAAAGATACAAGTGATCATGAGTTTGAAGATACTACAAAGATATAAGCAAACAAACTTTAAAGGACAGTCAGCTTTTGAATATACATAGTAGCAAAAAGACATGAAAGAAACCAAAGTACAAAAAGTCACGTTTTAAAAAAGTGAATGACACTTTTAAAATAAGAAATGTGCACTGGAAGTTTCTCTCTGCACAGTGTAACTATTAAAATGAAGGCTAGGGGATCAATTTTTTATAGTTTTATAGATTCTTAGTTTTATTGCCATGTAAATGACCCAAATTATTGTAGTGATACAACCATTTAAGTGTGATTAAGTTGTTCTCTGTATCCCTAGACTAGATTGTATGCTCCATGAAAACAGAGACTTTAGTCAGTTTTCTTCACTACAGTCTCCCCTGTGTAAAGATCTGTGGGTGGCACTTACCAGGCACTCAAATATTTGATGGTTGAATGATTGAAATGTGTGAGAAGAAATATCTGATCATAATTGTTTTATATTTTGTAGGGCACAAAAGAATTTCTTATGGAAACTTAGTTATTACTCTTTTTATTTCATTCTTAAATACGGCTCTTTTCTTCTTGGAACTTTGATCATCATTATTACTATATGGTACCTAATTTTTCAACATTTAGATCTCTTTACTTCTAGTGAGCCTTCATACATCTCATATATATTTTTTGAGACAAGGTCTTACTACGTAGCCCAGGCTGGCTTGGAACTCTCTATCCTCCTGGGTCAGCCTCCCCAGTGCTGGGGCACCAGGCATACATCTAATGTGATTAGGGAAAGTAATTTATACAAGAATTAATGGAACTGTAGTTTCTCTTCTCTTTAAATGATACTGTATTACATTGTAAATTAATGTATTATTAATTTGCTTGTATTCTCAAGCAAAAAAATTAACCTTCCTGGGAGCTGTGCCTTGTTTTTGCTTAATGATTATTTTCTCTTTTCTCTTCTTTTCTTTTCTTTCTTTCTTTCTTTCTTTCTTTCTTTTTTTTTTTTTTTTTTGCGGTACTGGGGGTTGAACCCAGAGGCTTGCGCTTGCATACTTTGCAAGTGCTATACCACTGAGCTGCACTCCCAGCCCATTTTGTTTTTCACTTTTTTTTGAGACAGGGTCTTGCTAAATTATGCAGACTGCTTCTGGTCTCGAACTTGCGATCCTCCTCCCTCTGCCTCCTGAGCTGCTGGGATTACAGGTGTGCACCACTGTGCCCGGCTTGGTTTTGCTTAGTAATTATTATGGTCCTATGCTATAATAAAATTCTATCTTAGATTTTAATTTTTCCCTTACTCAGTGGTCAACTTCTGTCATTGTTTCTGGCTTGGACATTCCTGACCACTCTGTAGCTACCTTTTGGATTTTGGGGTTTGAATCTGCTCTCCTGCTGGAAAGCAGACAAACAAATGTGATGAAAGCTGGATATGAAATGAAGCAGAGTCTATCTCTGAATAAGGACAAAAATCTTTTCAGTACTTGGTGTTGGACCCAGGCCTCATGCATGCTAGATAGGCAAGTGCTCCCCCACTAAACTGTACCCCCAGCCCTTTTAAAACTTTTTTACTTTGAGACAGGTCTCACTAAGTTGCCTCTGGCCTCCAACTCACAATCTTCCTGCCTCAGCCTCCAAAGTTGCTGGGATTACAAGTGTGCACCATGGTGCCTAGCTAAAAATCATGGTTTAAGTGCATAGACATCATGCATAGTTGAGAACACTACCTTCATATAAATGGGATGTTATCCATGTGTACCACCTAATAAGTAGGACAAATCAGTTTTTTCACAACATGGTATCTTAAAATGAAAGTTTGGAATCTTTGTGAACTTTTTCTGTAGAATATATTCTATGGGTAGGTAAGAAAATAACATCAATTATACTCAGTGTCTATTGTATACATTGTACATTGCCTGCCTGTCAGTGCTTACATGAAACATTTCCACATAAATAGGAAGAAATGTGGATACTCAGAAGATTGGTTTACACTTCATAGAGGAAACTGATGCTGACTTAATCTTACCCTGTGATCCTCTCAGGCTAAGGATGCATCATGTGTTCTGTCCCCAGTATGCTATTTCCTTTTTCCTAATAGACCTTTGGAAGTATGGAACAACCACTGCTTTAACTAATCTTTGAAACCCCTTTCATGCCAGCTTTCTGTATTAGTCAGCTTGTGCATCATTGTGGGAGAGAAAATGACTGAAGCAAACTTATGGGAGGAAATATATATTAGGGGCTCAAGTTGAAGGGTCACAGTCCCACAGTCCCTGTGGCAGTAGATGACAGTGTCCATGGCAAAAGACCTCATGTCATGGTGGATCAGGAGGAGATAGAGCAACCAGAACCAGGGATCCAGGTAAAACCTCCAAAGGCCTGGCCTCAGTGACCTCCTACAAAGCTAGATCCCACCTCCCAAAGTTCCATAACCTCCGAGGATAGTGACACCAGGAGGGGACCAAACATTCAAACACATGACCTTGGGGGATGTTTTAGATTCAAACGATAACATTTCCCTTCCATGATGCTAGCAGTATCATAGAAAGCAGCACCATGGAGAGAATGCAGGGAAATAAATTACCTGCTGTGACTTCTCTGGCTTTTAAACTGGGCAACAATAACTGGTGTTTCTTCTGTCCAGCATCACCTGGTCCAATTTACTACACCATACTACTGACCTAATAAAGTATTATAAAGTTTGTTTTGTATTTGTTTGATCACACAGAGCCTTTTTTTTTTTTTTTTGTCATTCTGGGGGTTGAACGCAGGGCCTCGTGCATGGTCTGCAAGTGCTGGACTGCTGAGCTGTACCCCTAGCCTTTTTTTTTTTTACTTTTTTTGGGACAGGATCTCACTAAGTTATGCAGACTGCCTCTGGTCTTGAATTTGTGATCCTCCTGCCTCCGCCTCCCGAGCCACTGGGATTACAGGTGTGTGCCATCATGCCCGAGAGCCAGTTTTATTTAGTTTGCTACTGCAATGGAAAATGTTTCACAGGTAAACACAAGGAGTCATCATTAGAGAAAGTTAGGACTGGCTTTTCAAGGGGAGTTTGGGACTTTTTCCATTTAAAAAGTCAATTTACAAAATGTTGGCAAGCACAATTCAAAGAAGTGCATATATGCTTACTCAGAGATTCTGTTGTTCAAATAATATCCTTTGGTATCACTTGTGGTACACATGCTTGTCATATTTCTTCAGTCTTCAACCCATAACAGTTTCTCAGTCATTCCTTGATCTCCACTATCTTTACACATTTGAAGTTATGGGCTGGTTATTATGTAGAATATCCTCAATTTTAATTTACTTGATATTTCACTATGATCAGTTCAGGTCGTGTGTTTCTTTCTTTCTTTTTTTTTTTTTTTCATTTTGAGGTACTGGGGGTTGAACCCAAGTCCTCACGCTTGCATGCTCTGCAAGTGCTGGACCACTGAGCTGCACCCCCAGCCCTTTTTTTTTTTTTTTACTTTTTGAGATAGGGTCTCGCTAAGTTATGCAGACTGCCCCTGGTCTCCAACTTGTGATCCTCCTGCCTCCAACCTCTCGAGCCGCTGGGATTACAGGTGTGCACCACGGCGCCCAGCCCGCAATAAATTCTTTCTTAATTCAATTGCTGTTCTTACTGTTTTTCTCTTTCACTTTTAGGCTAGAAGGTTTCACTTTTAGAAACTAGCAGGTTTCTTGGGTGTCATGATGACCGCATGGTATACTATGTATATAAACATAAAAAGAAACCACAAGATGATAAACACAGCACCAGAACAGGTCTTTGCTACTTGAAATCAACATGCAAAGTTGCGATCCTCCTGCCTCCGCCTCTCGAGCTGCTGGGATTACAGGCATGCGCCACCGCGCCCGCAAGTCGTGCGTTTCTTTAGGGCTATCATGGTAGTGATTCTATGTTTTTGTTGTTAGGTTCCCTGGAGTTGGTATCTGATTCATAGCGACCCTGCGTACAATAGGCGAAGCACTATCATCAGTGCTTCTCTGCTGTTCATACGGTTTTCAATGGTGGATTGATTGGGAGTGGGTTGCTGGGTCTGTCTCCCAAGCCTACAGCACCTGGTGTTCCCAGGCAGTCTCCTGTCTAAGTACTAACCAGGCCTGACACTGCTTAGCTTCCGAGATTTGACGGGATCCGATGCCACAGGACTATGGCTGCAGGCATGATGCTATATTCTCTCTTTATCTCATAGGTGGTCCATAATTGATATATGTCCTGTCACTGGTAGCACTAGCTTTGATAATTTGAATAAAGTGGCGTTTTCTCTGCTGTAAATTTGTTTCCCATTTGTAATGTATAGCATTTTGTCAGGCGATAGTTTGAAACAAGGTGAATACTATATTTCTCACCCAACTTTCACCTACTGGTTTAACTTTTATTGATATTTCTTGCCTGAATGAATTACTGTTACCATGAGTGATGTTCTAATTTCATCAACATTTATTATTTGGAATTCTAGTGTAAAAACAAATTTTTTTCATCTCATTTATATGGCCAGCTGTGTGGATTGATGGATTCCTGTTTTCTTTAATGGGATACAATATAATACCATTTATTTGATGCCTAGATTGTCTTAGATATGGCCCGTGAGAACCCCTTTAAGCTGTGTGCCGTTTTAATACATCTCCATTCTTTGAGCACTTACTTTCTGGTAAAACATGTTCTGTGCTCAAATGTACCTTTATTGGCCCTACCCTAGAATCAGCTTTTTCTAAAGTGCCCTGGTTCCTTTTGGAGAAAGGTATTTAGAAAGAATGATCTGAGTACTAGATGTGCTCTTTGGTACATAGATTTATTGCTCTTGGGTCCTGTCGGTAGATAGAGCTGGGAGATATATATATATATATATATATATATACACACACACACACTATACACACACACCTTTGTACTTTAAAACCATGAACTCATGACAATATCACTAATTACAACCTCATACTGTAGGGTTTATTGTAGCTCAATCTTTTCCATATTTGTTCAGGATTCCTCAAGCTGGCCTCTGTAGCAACTACTGGCCTTTAGGACTTACCAACAGAAGCGGGTAGGGAAGCCTTCTCTCATGCACATATTTAAGTGTCTAAAGTTTTCTTCACTTATGCAGAACATTACTGCTGTTAATTGCATCTTTTATCTCTGTTAGTCAGCTTTCCCATCACTGTAATGCCTGAGATACCCAACTTATAAAGAGAAAAGTTTATTTTGGCTCACAGTTTCAGTGATTCCAGTCCATGATCAGGTAAGACCCATTCCTTTTATGTCTCTGTGGGGTGCCAAATGGCGGTAGACAGGAACACAAGGTGGAGCAAAATCAGTCACTTCATGGGTGAGAAATGGGAAAGATAGGTACTGGCATCCTGCAGTCCTCTTTCATGGTGTGCCCCTAATGACCTAAATATCTCCCACCAGGCTCCACCTCTAAAAGTTTCCACCACTTCCCACTACTGTGAACCTTGGGATCAAGCCCTTAAACATGTGGGCATTTGGGAGACATTCCAGATCCACGCTATAGCAATCACTTTGGTGTTTCTCAGTCCGTTGCAGACATATTCTTATATAATATAGGAAAAGAGATTTACTAGACAATTGAAATAAGTGATAGACCCAAGTTTTTATTGATAGATTCAATAAACAATAAAATTTTTATAAAGTCTAAATCCTCTCAATCTCTGACTTACCTTGTTGCAGAGAGGTAACAGCTTGCTGACCTACACCAATGTGTAAGACACACTTTGAGTGTTACTGCTTTACACTAGTAGTGTTTGTCAAACTTTAATGTATAGAATGATCATTCAAGGCTCTTGTTTAAGTGTAATTCTTTTATAGTAGGCTTGGGGCAAGCCTGAAATATTTTATTTCCAAGAAGCTCCTAAGTGCCATTGATGCTCCAAGTCTGTGGCCTACACTGTTGATAGTAAGGTTTAGAGTTTAGATACTTCATAAATTGTATTATTTGATTTTCACAGTGATATTTTGAACTAAGAATTCTTACTCTTTCTTGCTCATGTTTAAGATTTATTTATTTATTTATTTATTTATTTATTATTTTAAAGCAGGTTCTCACTAAGTCATGCAGACTACCTCTGGCTTTGAACCTGAAATTCTGTTGCTTTAAGCTCCTGAGTCACTGGGATTACAGCTATGTGCCATGGCACCCAAACTCTAAGACAGATTTTTAGGTCAGATTTCTTTTTTTTCTTTTTCTTTCTTTTTCTTTCTTTCTTTTTTTTTTTTTTTTTTTTTTTTTTTTTTTTTTTTTTTTTTTTTTTTTTTTTTTTTTTTTTTTTTTTTTTTTTGGTACTGGGGATTGAACTGAGGGCCTTGCGCTTACATGCTTTGCAAGTGCTGGACCACTGAGCTGCACACTCAGCCCTTTTTTTTTTTTTTTTTTTACTTTTTGAGACAGGGTCTCACTAAGTTATGCAGACTGCCTCTGATCTTGAATTTGTGATCCTCCTGCCTCTGCCTCCCAAGGCACTGGGATTACAGGCATGCGCTACCGCGCCTGGCTAGATTTAAATTCTTGGCATAGAATAGACTTATCTACCTTAGTTTTGACTGATGCACACAGCCGCTAACCACTGCCATAATCAAGATATAGGACGGTTCCATCACCCCTCCTTGGAGCTCCCTCAGTCTCTTTTATAGTCAAGATCCCTGGACTTTAAACTCCTGGCAACTGCTAATCTGTCTATCCCTATAGTTTTTCCTTTCCAGAATGTCATAATGCATTGCTTATGTATCACTAGTCCATTCCTCCTTTTTGCTGAGAAGTATTTCATTGTACAAATTCAACAGGTTGTTTACAAATTTACCCACCGAAGAACATTTTGGTTGCTTCTAGGTTTGGCAAGCAGCCTCTCCCAAGTACAGAGTATCCACAGTAGGGAGTTCAAAGAAGTTTTCAAGGACAGATAGAAATTTAATAAAGTTTGAAGGTCAATCCAAAGGAAGTGGCCAATAATTAACAAAACTATAAGTTGGAAGTAATATAAACAGATAAATTTGTTTAAGAATGATCTCACTAAACCGGCAGTCTTTAACTATAAGTGCTAGATTCATATACAGTTTGTGTTAAGTATATAAAATGGTATGAGGGGAGGTAAATTCAGAGTCTGAATTTCTGGCTTCTGTTGGAACAACTGTTTTATGTTTAATGGTTCCAAATATCTAGGGAGGGTCTAAACTTCAAGTACAGAGGAGTCTTCACTTTTGCAAACAGGAAAATGATGATAGTTTCTATTAAGCAGCTGTGATTGAGCTGAGAATTAGTAAAATGAATTACATCTCACTTGACTGATGTTTTATAGTATAAACACCTCTCTCATACAATGTATAATTTATTGTGAGGCAGCTATTCATATTCTTTACTGGTGAAAGTCTACTTGGAGAAGCTATGTTACAGCTCCAGATTTACCCAGCTGAAAGATTAGGACTCTAGTATTTTCTCTGTTAATCCAGTATTTCTCTTGTCCCATGTTATATAGAAGTAGTTCTATCTGACCTGGCTAATAAATGCCAAACCGCAGAACAGCAACTGTATCCATTTTTTTTATGGGTTAAATAAATTACTTTTTTATTGGAAATTTTTAATGTACGACTTAATGTGATTCATTCTGACATGCATTTCATTGTGATATTTCCATATATGCATTTTGTTGTTCATTACACAGATAAGTTCCCCCTTACCCTCTTGTGTACTCCCCCCCACTCTCCCACCAAAGGCTTCTCTTCCATTTGCTTGCCTTTTTGTGGTAATATTTTTCTATATATCTTTGGGTTCCAATTATGTTTAAGAGCAAAACTTTTTTTGTAGTGAACTATCTTTTTACATTGTCAGTACTATTACATGAATTTTCTAGCCCATCTGTATTATTACCATTCTTTGGTATTATTGGTGGTGTTATAATTATTTCCAGGACTATTAAAGTTAGGCTAGAACTGCATCCGTTCCCCCCCCCCCCTTTATTGGTAAGTGTTGGTGGGGTGCAGAGTAATACAGCACTGACTTTTTCCAGTAAGAACTGCATCCATTCTTGAAAGAGCCTCAAGGTTTTCTGGTCCCTGCTGTGGGCAGGCTTTGCAGCTAAGCTGTGTCCTAAAGCAGTCCCTTTTTTCACCACGGCCCGGGTCAGATGGATATTGATCTTTACAGCAAAAGGCCCTCGGACTTCTATTTGGGGGAGTGGAGGCTGTTTAAGCTTTAATAGATTTCGGATTCAACTCCTCTGCTTCTTAAAGTAGATTTCCCATCCTAGGTATGCAACCATGACTTCCACGTCTTTTTTTCTTTTTCTTTTTCTTTTTTTTCTTTCTTTCCGTACTAGAGGTTGAACCCAGGGCTTCGCGCTTGCGTGCTTTGCAAGTGCTGGATCACTGAGCTGCACCCACAGCCCATATTTTTTTTACTTAGTTTGAGACAGTGTCTCGTTAAATTACACAGACTGCCTCTGGTCTCGAATTTGTAATCCTGCTGCCTCCGCCTCCCGAGTTGCTGGGATTACAGGCGTGTGCCACCGCGCCCGGCCACTTCCACCGGTTTTGTGAGTGGAAGTATGCCCAGGGATGCGGAGTGTTTGTGGAGGCACACCAGGTTAGAGATCCGTGCGAGACAAGCCGGGCGAGGCCCAGATTCCACGCACAGAGAATCGCCTTTGGGCAGCTGGCCCAGTCTCCAGGCTGGAGAGGGGTTTGCGGTTGAGCAACTTGCACTTCAGGCCACCTTCCGCCCCCCAAGCCATTCATACGCTGACACTGAAGCCCAGGATTTTCTGGGGGCTTCCTCCCCGACGGCGGGAGTCGGGACCCAGCAGAACGCATTCTCCCCACCACCGCACCCCGCAGCGCTGTCACTTCCTGCCTGCCGGAGGCCGGCCCAGGTCGCTCCTTCCCGCCTCCAGCCGAGGCCGCGCGAGCCCGGCTCCTCCCCGAGCCGCAGCTGGGCGGCCACACCCTGCCCGGAGCCGGCGGGGCGCCCTCGCGGTACGTGCGTCCTGCTGGCTCGCAGAGCCCAAGCCTCGCCCCGGACTACGCGCCGAAGGCTCTGCGGCCGTGGGCGCCCCCCAGCCCGGCCTCGCGCGGGTCCTGGTGTCCGGCAACCTCGGACTGCGGTGACTTCCCTGGGCCGGGCGGCGCTGCGCCTCCAGGACGATGCTGCGCTGGCTGCGGGGCTTCGTGCTGCCTGCGGCGGCCTGCCAGGATGCGGAGCCGCCGACGCGCTACGAGACCCTCTTCCAGGCCCTGGACCGCAACGGCGACGGCGTGGTGGACATCAGCGAGCTTCAGCAGGGGCTCAAGAACCTGGGCATCCCCTTGGGCCAGGACGCCGAGGAGGTGGGTCGCTGCTGGGGGGCTGCCCAAACGCAGGGAGGGCTGCGGGCAATCTGGGGACATTGCCAGGACCCAGGAGGGCGGTGACCCGAGGCTCTGCCAGAAAGAAGGCGGAAACTGTGGCTTCCAGCCTGCACAGGGGTTCAGAAACTGGGCGAGAACTCCGTAGGCAAGCGGGTCTGGATCTGAGAGGCTGCGGGCATTTTTCCAGGTGAAATTAGTGTTGTGAACACTTTGGTCCAGAGTGCTGTTAAAATTTTAAAGTATGTTCCACAACACTTTCGTTCTGAATGCACCTCCTGTTCTTTATCCGCCGTGTACCTTTGCAAACATTTAATTATATTTTAGCTGTCAGACTAAAGCGGTCCCAAGTACTCTAAGAGATACACTTTACATCTCCTTGAAGCTACTTTGTTACACCAACTCGTGTTATTTATTGTTTCAAAACTGAAAACCAGCCGTTCTCCCTACTTGTTGAGGAGGAATGGCGACATTCCACTGTTTAAGACACTAAGTCAGTTCCTTAAGTACATAAATTGATCTGAAGGACTGATCAGTGGCTGAGCAATTTTACCTTCTGAGTTATTTAAATTGTGTTTCCTGAAATTCAGCCCCCTTTGCTGGGTGGGGATACAGCATTTGGAACGCCTCCAACCCTGCTAAAGTGCAAGAGGACACTGGTATTCCCCACTCGAAGAGGGAAAGTGATTGGGTTACTTTGAGGATCAACAACTGTTCTATAGTTATATTTTAAATTCCTCTTCCGATATCGTTAGTAGTTACAGGCCTCTTCAGTTTATTATTTCTTCAGTCAGATTTAGTAAGTTACAACTTTTTGGGGAACGGGGAAGTCTGCACATTTTGCCTGTTTCGTTCCTGATCTCTGTCTTTTCCCCCCTTCAGTCTTTCCATAGGTTTGTCTATCTTATTCGCACTTTGAAAGAACCAACATTTGGTACTTTTTGCTGATTATCTTTCTCTTTTAAAAATTGTCTTTGATTAATTTCTGTGTTTTTTTTTTTTTTTTTTT
>VMDO01033982.1:0-17430 GCA_007922755.1 Pedetes capensis | reverse complement strand
GAAAAGACCAAATTACATGTCAAAAGAGACACTGGACCTTGCCCTCAAACATCGAACACTGGGCAGCTAAAGTAAAAGGAAGACATGAGGAAGGTAAGGAACTAAGCAGAAGATTTCAGAAGGCATCTCGAGAAGACAAAAACAAATATTATAAAACATGTGCAAGGAGCTGGAGGCAGAAAACCAAACGGGAAGAACATGCTCTCTGTTTCTCAAGCTTAAGGAAGTGAAGAAAAAATTCAAGCCTTGAGTGGCAGTAGTGAAAGATTCTACAGGGAAAATATTAAATGATGCAGGAAACATCAAAAGAAGATGGGAAGAATACACAGACTCATTATACAAGAAAGAATTGGTAGATGACCAACCATTCCAAGAGGTTGCATATGAAGAGGAACCAATGGTGTTGAAGGATGAAGTGGAAGCTGCCTTGAAAGAACTGGTGAAACACAAGGCTCCAGGAATTGATGGGATACTAATAGAGATGTTTCAACAAACAGATGCAGCACTGGAGGTGTTAACATGTTTGTGCCAACAGATTTGGAAAACAGCTACTCGGCCAAATGACTGGAAGAGATCCATATTTGTGCCTATTCCCAAAACAGGGGATCCAACGGAATTTGCAAACTATCGGACAATATCATTAGTATTGCACACCAGCAAAATTCTACTAAAGATCATTCAGAAGCGACTGTAGCAGTATATAGACAGGGAATTACCAGAAAATCAAGCGGGATTCAGAAGAGGGGGGGGATCCAGGGACATCATTGTTGATGTCAGGTGGATATTAGCTGAAAGCAGCGAATATCAGGACGATGTCTATCTATGTTTTATTGACTATGCAAAAGCATTTGATTGTGTGGATCATAACAAACTATGGATAACACTTTGGAAAATGGGAATACCAGAACACCTAATTGTGCTCATGAGAAATCTGCACATGAACCAGGAGGCAGTTGTTCGAATAGAACGAGGAAACACTGTGTGGTTTAAAGTTCAGAAAGGTGTGCATCAGGGCTGTATTCTTTCACCCTATCTCTTCAATTTATGCGCTGAGCAAATAATCTGAGAAGTTGGACTTTATGAGGAAGAACACGGCATCAAGATTGGAGGAAGACTCATTAACAACCTGCGTTATGCACATGATATAACTCTGCTTGCTGAAAGTGAAGAGGATTTAAAACATTTACTGATGAAGATCAAAGATCATAGCCTTCAATATGGGTTGCAACTAAACGTCAACAAAATTAAAATCCTTACGACTGGGTCAGCACGCAACTTCACAATAAATGGAGAAAAGATTGAGCTTGTCCAAGATTTTGCTTTGCTTGGCTCTATAATCAACACCCGTGGAAGCAGCAGTCAGGAAATCAAAAGACGCATTGCTCTAGGAAAAGCTGTGGCAAAAGATCTCTTTAGAGTATTGAAAAGCAAAGATGTCACATTGAAGACAAAGGTGTGTCTGACTGATGCCATGGTATTTTCAGTCGCATCATATGGTTGTGAAAGCTGGACATTGAACAAGGGAGACAGAAAAAGAATTGATGCTTTTGAATTGTGGTGCTGGAGACGTCTATTGAATATACCATGGACTGCCAAAAGAACCAACAAATCTGTCCTAGAAGAAGTGCAACCAGAGTGCTCCTTGGAAGGAAGAATGGCCAGACTGCGTCTTACATACTTCGGACATGTAGTCAGGAGAGATCAATCCCTGGAGAAGGACATCATGTTTGGAAGAGTGGCAGGTCAACGCAAAAGAGGAAAACTCTCCACCAGCTGGATTGACACAGTGTCTGCAACAATGGGCTTAAACATAAATAAGATCGTTTGCCTGGCACAGAATCGGCAAGTGTTCCAATCTGCTGTACATAGGGTCGCTATGAGTCGGACCGGACTCAATGGCACCTAACAACAACAACAATAGTAATATCACTTGAGGATCTACCACTGTGGTGTCCGTTCCCCTCAGATCTCGGTAGCTAAGCAGGTTAGGACTTGGATGGGAGACCTCCTGGGAACACCAGGTGCTGTAGGCTTGGGAGAAGGACCAAGCAGCCCACTTCCTGCCCCTCACCCCCAAAATCTGCCATTGAAAACCTATGAATAGCAGAGAAGCACTGAAAATAATATTTCACCTGTTGTACATAGGGTCACTACGAATTGGACACTGACTTGATGGCACCTAACAACTATAATAGTAATATCATTAAAAATATATCCATGAGGTAAATTATTAAAAATATTCTTGTATATGATAATAAAAGTAACAGCCAAAACAACAATGCCAGTAGCAAACACTGATAAATAGAGAAAGCTCATAAGAGGAAAAATAAAATCCTACAGAGAGGTAATCTAAGGCTGAATGCTTTCTGAAGGAAAAGAACAGCAAGAGAACCTAATTTGGTTGAAAGTATAAAAAAAATTGCCCATAGAGAAGTGCTTTTCACCAAAGCCTAGGAAATTGTGCTAGGTATATACCAGAAGAGATCACATTTTCCTAAGGAAAATGCTAGATTCTCTTGGGACCTATGGGCTGAGCAGAGGGCTACAGGGTACAATGGAGCTAAAAATTAGATCAATTTAGACAGTGTTTCCTATAATCTATTCAGTTGGGTATGTCTTTGGTTAGTGCCTTAAGCATCACTAGCTAGGGCATGGTGGTGTTGCGGGCATGATGTGTTACTGTACTCATCCTAAGAATGGTGATTTATTGTGTTAGTGACAGGTACTGATGTTGTTGTCAGGTGCTCTCCAGTCAGGTAAACTCATAGCGACTGTAGGTGCATTTTTTAATGGCTGATTTGTTTCGGGATTGCTTTGGAGTGGATTGTGAAATCCTCCATTTATGCAGTGCTGGGGATCAAGCCCAGGGCCACAGACAATTCAGAGCAGCACAGTACCAACTGAGCTAAACCCTAGCCCCCAAAGTACACATCTATTTGTTGTTGTTGTTGTTGTTAGGTGCTGCTGTATCATATCTGATTCATAGAGACCCTTGGGTTTTCAGTAGCTGATTGTTTTGAGGGTGGATTGCCACATCCTTCTCCCATTTTTGTAGTGCTGGGGATTGAACCCAGGTCCTCAGAAAGTAAGGAGTAGCACTTTACCAACTGAGCTAAACCCCAGCCCAATAGGTACTGATGGGACATAAAAATTTAATGCCTTTCCAAGGCCATATCATGAAGATGGGGTCTTGTTTTATTTCCACATTGTGGCTGCAGCTGGAGTGGTAGAATAAGTATGGAGGAGAAGCTTAGGAACTTTTCAGCCTCTGCCATCGAGTTGCTTATACATGAATCTAGAAATACAGAAATGTAGAAGTATTGTAGTAGTGACCTGGTAGCATTAAGAAAGTAACAAGCTATCCTAAATAATGAAATTCTTTTACTTACATTTAGTCTTTATTTGAAAGTATTATGATACTTATTTATAATTTATAATCATATGTCAAATACATTTATAATGTATACCAATCACATAATACTTTAGCACATAAACATAAAACTGGTTTATTGAGCTCATTTCAAGGAAGGCACTCCTAAGAAGTCTCTTAAAATTTGTCCAACAGTTGTTGTTGTTGTTGTTGTTGTTGTTGCTAAATGCCATCAAGTCCTGTCAGACTCGTAGCGACTCTGATAGGGTTTTCAATGGCTAATTGTTTCTGGATTCCCTTGGGAGTGGATGGTCACGTCCTTCTCCCATTTTTGTGGTGCTGGGAATCCAACACAGGACCTCAGAGACTGCAGAGCAGCACTCTACCAACTGAGCTAAATCGCAGAGGGTATTTAAGTGAAGAGAGTGAGGAAAAACAAGAATTCTGTAACAGGAACAGTTGGAAAGAAGGCATGTGTAAAGTAAGTCAGCTGATCATGTGCAATGACTCAGTAACTAATGACTATTTTATGCCTCATGAAATACTGGAGGAGAAAGAAGAAGGAAAAAGAGAAGGGGGAGAAAAAAGGGGCATGAAAGCAGGAATGACTGGCGTTCAGGGAAAAAGAAATGGTCATGAGGAAAAGAAAGAAGTGGGACATAAGCCCCACAACTGGTATTTCTTAAAGGGGTCTCTCTTTTATGTCTTCAAGGTCTTTATACTCTGTGTGGGATTGTTCTGAGATTCTTCCTTTAGAGATACTTTGAGTTATATAATAAATTCATAAAAATAATTTTATTCAATAGAGAATTGTGTTTGCATTAAAAAACAAGGGTTTTTATGCATTTTTGACCCAGGATTAATAATCTAATTTTAATGTAATTCATGATTCTCTCTTTCAGGAAAATTATCTATATTTATAATCTTCACAGAATGTCTCTCATGTTACTTTCACAGAGATTCTCTTTGTACTTAGAATTTGAAGAAATCTATGATATCATTACATTATTCAGAATGGAATCCAGAGCAAAACAAAACCCTGCTTTACATGAGTGTGGCTAAATATGTGTCATAAATACTACTATCATGTATTTTATGGTTATTCTTCATTCCTTATGTCCTGAATGAATAAATTATAATAAAGGCTGAATAACCCCTTTTATATTTATAAAAGATATTACTTATCTTTGAGAAATATTTTATTCCAGCTAGTCCATTAGTCTCCAATGGAGACCAGCAGTGAATGTAGCTTACTGGACTCTAAATTAAAGATTCTTGGACAAACTTGTGTCATACAGATTTGAATAGTCCTGGGGATCCATCCAAATCTAAAATCCTTTTTCCTCTCTCTCCTTTTTCCCCCATCTCTTTCCTTCCTTCCTTCTTTCCTTCCCTCCTTCCTCCCTCCTTCCCTTTTCTGCCTCCTTCCCTCCCTCCTTCCCTCCCTCCTTCCCTCCTTCCTTCCCTCCCTCCTTACCTCCTTTCTTCCATCTTTCTTCTCTTCCTTTCTTCTTTCCTTCCTTTTATTCCACAGGATTTATATAAGGACATATGTGTAATGGAAGACAATTTTAACGTATGTTCTTTTTAATGAGACCAAGAGTTTGACTTTTCTCTTCCTTCTGTGAAATAATCAGTGTATGGTTTTGTCAGGAAAAGCCATACTCCAAATATTCTATAGCTTTTATTCGAAGAGGCATGTCATATGTATTGTGTGCTTCTGGTTTCCAAATAACTCATGTGCAGGGGGTACAAAGCAAAATGCTTCTGCCTTACTTTAAATTCTGCATTAGCCAACAAGAGTAATTTGCTGCTAAGTAGACACATAATAAAAGATTATTATGCGGGAGGAGAAGTAGAAAGTGAATCAAGACAATGGGGAAATAGAGGGATGATCGAGGTACTTTTAATTAAAAAAAGAAATACAGCATACTGTATTTAACATGAGCTTATGACTATTCTTAAGTTTCTTTCCAAGATGAACCTTTGCCTAAGTATTTTACCAGCCTTTTGATTGCATTTTTTAAATGAACATAACTGTAAACTTTTTAATATAAAAAGGATAATACTGTTCTTTCAGGGAAAGGTCAGACTCTTAAATGTAGTATGCAACTTCTGTAAGGATATAGTGAGAATGAGAGAAAATGGAATTGCCTTGCTGGAGAACCTTTGCCACCCTTGTCCTCATTCTGGGGAGGATGGATTAGAAAGAACATATCATGTATGTCAATGACAATGTGCAGTTTATTTTGGTACACACAATTACAACTTTCTCTGTTTTGGAATATGCCTTATGGTACTTATGCCAAAGTGATTTATAGTCAACCCATGACTGAATCTGCAAGTTGGGACAAGGAATAAGAAGAAAGATACCTATCTTCTTATCTGTATTGCTTTTGAAATATGCTCTGTAGCTTACAGCAGCATATGCAACTTCTTTATAATGTTCTTTGGTAAATTATCTGATTATTCAAATTTCAACCACGTGGTGGGTGACTGGTAAAAGATGGCCTATAACTAAAGGTTAGTGAAGGCACAAGAGGTAGTTGCATTTGCATGAAAATAGTCCTATTAATAATTTAGAGGAAGACTTTTTACATTGCTAGTTAGTAGGTATATTTAGTGTAATCTAGGGAACTAGAAAAGTAAAGAAAATATTATCTGTAACGTATCTCTGAGTTATTATGAAATATTTTATAGTACTGTTTGCTATTTTGAATTAGTTATCTCTCTCCTTTTTAAAATTAACATTGTTGGATAAAGTCATCTCAGTATTTTGTTTTCAGCAAAGAAGCAAAACAAATATCCATTCGGGTATTAATGCATAGTAAGAAATGGGTTTTCAGAAGGTTCTGTGAAGATGATACAAGTAATAGAGTTGTGTCTATCCACCTGGGTGAGGCCAAAGGAAGAGCAGAGTCAAAAGGGTACCTGGCCATGACTGCTCTGCTCTCTTTCAGTAGTGATTTTTACTAAAACTTGCTGGTCAAATATGTTTTGGCTTTGCTTTATATTTAACCTTGACCTTGGTTGACACTGAACTTGCCTCTAATGGTTTCACAGAAGCCCAAGAGCAGTTTCTCAGCTCCTTAAGTAAACATCACATTACTTCAAGTTAATATCACATTGTGTCCTTCAAATGTTTTTCTGTAGTAAAGTTGCGCTGACCTCTAATTCACTTATAGGAATTGCTTTTAAGAAATTTTCATTTTCATGTATTCAAAAAGAATTGGAAATGAAAGTATGATACTGTTTACCTTACTGAACTATTAAAGAGGATATTATAGCTTATATTATAAATTAAATATGCAGTGACACTAATCTATTTTATTACATAGTTTAGTATCTTATTTGTGCTACTGTGGTGGATTTATAGGATATAGATTAGCTTTAAATATTATGATCTTATAGTTCTATTTTGTCTTCTGGACAAAATGTCAAAAGGAAGTGTAATATTCCCCTAAGAGACACTATGCTTGAGGTGATAATATGCTTTTATCTGTGATGGCAGTTTGTCTTGAATCATAACCTTCCTCCTCTTAATGAGCCAGGCCTTGATCTTGTACTGATACTTCTGCTACCACTGTTGAGCAATTTTGAATTTTCTAACTCTTAAAACTGGAGGAAGAACTTCCCTTTGAGGGAGATGCTCAAACCCCAGTTCCATTGTCCCACCTAGCCTGAGGGTCCTTCTCTAAATTATTGTACATTCATGGATCTGTGCAGATTATCTCTTGTCACTGTAAAAGTCTGTATAATCTGGACCATTTTCTCTAATTATTTAAATCTTTGACAGCTTATTATAAAATGTAGATGTCACAGAATGAGGTATTTGTTTTCTCAAGCATTTAAATCCCAGAGTGAGGATTCTAATGCAATGAGTGAATTGGTCTTAGCATAAGAATTTAGCTCTCCCCAAATTTGTCTATTTGGTTCTGCTCTGAGATGTCATTTTGGAACAATATTGAGTCCTACAGACCATGGGAGTCTGGATAGCACCTGTTTCAAATAGAAGGGGCTATTAAACTTCCTAATGTGTTGGGTTTATTGTTACTCAATCTTATCTCTTTTAAGAAAAGTAAGTCTGAATCAAGTCAGGTCCTTGAATCAACCATTTTAGTATGCTGCCATAAAGAATTGGTAGGGATATATTTTATTTCATTGCTCCCAGTAGAATGTATTATATTCTTCTATTTAGTCATAGCCTGCTGCTGTAGCACTGTGGCGTCCGATCCCATCGGATCTCGGAAGCTAAGCAGATTCGGGCCTGGTTAGTACTTGGATGGGAGATAGCCTGGGAACACCAAGTGCTGTAGGCTTGGGGGACGGACCCAACAACCCACTTCCCAAAATTAATCCGCCATTGAAAACCCTATTAATAGCAGAGAAGCACTGACAATAGTGTTTCGCCTGTTGTACATAGGGTCACTATGAGTTGGACACTGATTCGACCGCACCTAACAACAATTTAGTAATAACACCATTTATAGGTTGGTTGCATAGGATATCAAAGGGATGTTGAATCCTTTAGTTTTGAAGTCCAGATCATCATTTTATAATATCTTCATTTCCCCTCCAAATAAGATCATGTTATTTATGTGACACAAAGTTTGGTAGTTCAGAGAGAATTGCTTAAGAATGACTTTGTATGATGAAAACATTTTTGCTTTATGTATTTTTATCTCTGTTGGTGTTCAAAAAGATGACTAATGTAAAGTAACTAACATTTAGTAAATTCTCAATGGTATTTACTAAATTAAAAGGAATAGGCCTTCTAAACAGATAATATATAGTAGGATGAGGATATGGAGAAACCGGAACTCTAATATATTGTTAGTGAAAATGTAAATTGGCATAACCACTTAGGAAACTGTTTAGCAATATATACTAAAATTGAACATATGAATGTATATCTTTGCCTCCAATTCCACTTTTGAGTATATATCCAACAAAAATATATACATATGTTCGCTGAAAGATATGTACTAGAATGCTCAGAGTATCACTGTGCAGAGGAGCCCAAAACAAGAAACTCTTCAGATGCTCAGAAAATATAGAATGCATAAATTATAGTTTATTCTTAAAGTGGAAAAGTATGTAGCAATAAAAATGTATAATCTATTACTGCACACAACTATCTATGAATTTCATAAGCTTAGGACTGAGTGCATGAGCCAAACATAAAATAGCATGTAGTAGTTATCCCTTAAATTCAGATTCATTTTAAGTTATCCATGGTCAGCAAGAAGGGTGAGTATGGAGAGAGATAGCAAGAGAGAAATTGCATTCATATTACTTTTATTACAGTAAATTTTAATAAATTTTCTATTATCAGTTTTTGCTAATCTCTGTGCCTAACTTATAAACTGAAGTTTATTGTAGAGTTGTACGCATAGAGAAAACAGTATATATAGGATTTGGTACTATTCAATGTGTCATCAACTGAGGGTTTGGGACATATCCCAGTGGATAAGGGGAACCACTGTATAGTCTACAAGTCTACCCCACTTGTATAATAATTGGCAAAGCTGATCTATGTTGTTTATAAAGACATGCATTACCTTGGAAAGGAATAAAAAGGGAAGGTCTATGGGAGTGTTGGCCATACTTTACTTGTTGGTCTGTGTTCAGGATTTCACCGATGTGTTTAATTGTTGTAGATATTGAGCTTTATTTACATTATTCTCTGTACACTTTTTTCTCTATCTTGTTCTTTTTTTGTTGTTGTTGGTAAGTGCCGTCGAGTTAGGTCTGTCTCATAGCATCCCTATGTATGACAGAATGAAATACTCCCTGACTCTGTGCCATGCCTGGCACTATTGTCAGTATTTCTGTGCTATTCATGTGGTTTTCAGTGGCTGATTGCTTTGGGATTGGGCTACTGGGTCCTTCTCCTGTACCTTGTTCTTTAGTAATATGTAAGAATTTTTTAAAAAGATGTTTTTAAAATTCAATGGAATAATTTTTCATGATTGAAGGAAATAGATTTATTTTTAATATTCTATAATATTACCTATTCTAGCATAAATTAGGAAAAATTGATAGGAGTAGGCTGTTAGATAGAGGTACTCTTTAAATTAAGGTTTTACATAATTACATTTAAGGTATGATTCTTGCCAAGTTCAGAGATATTTTTAAGAATATTCATTCTATAAAATTTGAAAAGAAAATGTAACCTCAGGCATAATTCAGTTTGGCATGTGTATTGCACACCCAACATACTACTTCTTAGTTTTAATGACTTCTCATAGTGCTTGATGGTAGTTTTAATGATGCAAAAAAAATTTTTTTTATAAAATGAGAAACCTCTCTTTAATGTTTTTTCAGCTTAATAAACATTAAGAAATTTTAGATGTTTTTTAAAGAGCATTAATAACTCAGGGGAAGTTTCCCAAAATTTTATTTTCTATCCTCACTGTTCCTGAGGGCAATATTCCTTTTAACAACTTATTGTTCTTTTAGTGTCTAAATATTAATAAGAAAGCACCAATTTGAATTTGAATCATTGTTTAAAGTTAGAATTTTAGAAGTGTATAAGGCCGAATATTGAAGAATAATTCCAAATTTTCTGACATGAGAAAAAAGACCAAGAGTGTTAAGAGTAACATGTAAAGACACATCAGTAATATACATTATAACTAAAAATAAACCTCTCCGATGTTTACCAATGTCTGTATTTTTTTTTTTTACTTTACAAAGAACTTCTTTGCATAATCTCAGTTTTTGCTGGTGTTGATAGGGACACATTTGTAACCTAAAGTCATTGTCATATTATCTGCAGTAGCTTAACGTTGATACTGGTATGTTCTGTTATTCTCCTTGATACTGTGGATACCTTGATAAGGAATAACATAGGTCAGTTACATTCGATTTTATTTGACACTTTTTCAGGTTTGATCAAAATTATGATGTCTGCATTTATGTGCACGTGAATTTTCCTGCTTACTTTTGAGTATTTATAATTACTGATGAATGGGCATTTTCTAGAGTTTTTTTTAATGATCTGTGATCATGTGAATTAATATCATCTTATCAAGATGTTTAATGACCTTTGATAGTTCCTTGTCTATGATTGAGGCACTGATAACTATCAAGTTTGATGATTTCAAGATAAGCAAGGACCTAGAAATTTTGCATTTTTGTTTTATTTTTAAAAATTTTTAGTTTTAATTGACAGTCATATATATTCTGGAGTACAATGTGATGTTTTGATCTTTATAATTTGTAGAAAACTTCCATATCCATCACTTCAGCCACTTATTATTTTCTTCTGATGATGTTAAAAATCTATTCTTTTAGCATCTTTGAAGTATATAGTATATTATTATTAAGCACACTCATCATGCAGTATAGTAGATGACTGAAACATTTTCCTGTAGTCCAACTAAAACTTTGTATCTTTGGAATAACTTCTTCCATTTTTCCATCCTTCCCTCAAGCCTCAGATTCTGGTAACTACCTTTCTACATTGTTTCTATGAATAGGTTCTTTTAGATTTGCCATGTAAGTCAAATTATATAATATTTGTTTTTCTGTGCCTGGGTTATTTCACTTAGAATAATGTTGGTCTATCCATGTTTTCATGAATGATACAATTTCCTTCTACTGAAAGACCATATACTATTCCACTGTCTATATAAATCACCTGCTTTTTATCCATTCATAAATTAATGGATACTTCCATATCTTGGCTATTGTGACTACACAAATGAACATGAGAAATCAAATATCTTAAGATACCTCCATATTGATTTCCAAAGTGATTGGACTAATTTACAGCTCCACCAGCAGTAATAAGAGTGTTCCCTTTTCTCCGCAACCTCACCAGCATTTGTTGTTATGTGTTTTATTGATCTAGGCCATTCTTACTAAAAATAGATCTACCATATGACCCAGCTATAACACTCTTGGGAATTTACTAAAAGGAAGATGGGTCATCATACCACAGAGACACATGCATCTCCATGTTCAATGCAGCATTTTTCACAATAGCAAGAATATGGAACCAACCAAAGTGCCCATCAACAGAAGAATGGATAAAAAAAACCTATGGTACATATACACAATGGAATACTACTCAGCAATCAAAGAAAGAAAAAAAAGAAAGAATGCCATTTGCAGCAAAATGGATGGAATTGGAGAAAATTATTTTAAGTGAATGAACACAAGCTCAGAAAGAGAAATACCACATGTTCTCACTTATATGTGGGAGCTGAATCAAAATTATAAGAAGGAAAAAATCCTATGCGGAGGTTGCAACATAATAAACAAAAAATTTTTTAAAAAAGCTAAAGTCAACCTAGTGGAGAAGGGACAATTTGGGGAAAATGAAAGAAGGAAGGAGAGATTTAGCAAAAAGAGGAAATCCTGGGCGGGGGGTGGGGGAGAGGAGGAACAAGGAGGAATGAGGAATTGGGGAAGGGGTGACCTCAGGGTGAACAGCCCAACTTTAATAGTCCTGGAAATAATTATAATAACACCAATAATACCAAAGAATGGTAATAATATAGATGGGCTAGAAAATTCATGTAATGGTACTGACAATGTAAAAAGAAAGTTCACTACAGAAAAAGTTTTGATCTTATACATAATTGGAACCCAAAATGTCACCATAAAAAGACAAGCAAACGAAAGAGAAGTCTTTGGTAGGGTTGGGATGGGGAGAGGAAGTGCATAAGAGGGTAAGGGGGAACTTATATGTATAATGTACAACAAAATGCATATATGGAAATGTCACAATGAAAAACATGTTAGAATGAATCACATTAAGATGTACATTAAAAATTTCCAATAAAAAAGAGAATTCAAATATCTTTTCTCATATTGCTTTCAATTCCTTTAGGTATATACCCAGAAGTGGGATTGCTGAAGCCTATGGTTTAGTCTTTGCCTATGTTTAGTCTTTGAGACATAGTTTAGCCTATGTTTAGTCTTTGAGAACCCTGCATACTATTTTCCAAAAGGACCAAATAAATAGATGTTCCCATCAATGGTGGATAAGGGTTCCCGCACCCCGCCAGTGCTTTTCATTTGTGTTTTTGATAGTACCCATTTTACTAGGTATGAATTACTGTCTCACTGTGGGTTTGATTTGCATTTCTCTGATAATTAGAGACTTTGAGCTTTTTTTTTCATATATCTGTTGGCCACTTGTATCTCTTCTTTTGAAAAAGGTTAGTTCAGATCACTGGCTCATTTTTAAATTGGGTTATTTCTTTTTTGTTTTTGAGCTGTTTGAATCCTTAAATATTTTGTATATTAACCCCTTATCAGATGTATAGTTTGCAAATATTTCCTCCCAGTTAATAAGTTGTCTCCTCATTCTGGTAATTGTTTCCTTTGCTGTGCAGATTTCTTTTGCACTTTTAGATAACTGAATTAGGTTTGAGAAATGTAAGACCAGAATTTTTACCATATTATTTCTTTACTATATTATTTTTTAACTATTATTTTTTGAACTATATATTTTTATTTCTACTATATTATTATACCATATACACATACATGCATACACACACACATATATATGTATATATGTATATCTATGTTGCTGTTGTTGTTAGGTGTCATCGAGTCATGTCTGACTCACAGCGACCCTCATAGGGTTTTCAATGGCAGATTGTTTCCGGATTACCTTGGGAGTGGGTTGCCACGTCCTTCTCCCATTCTTGCAGTGCTGGGAATCCAACTCAGGACCCCAGAGACTACAGAGCGGGGTTCTACCAAGCGAGCTAAATCCTAGCCCATGTATATCTATATATACATATAAAGAAAAATAAACACACATATATAGTGCAGGTACATTTCTAATTATTTTACTGTGGTACTGAGAGTTGAACCCAGGTCCTCGCACTTGCATGCTTTGCAAGTGCTATACCACTGAGCTGCACTCCAGGCCCATTTTTTTACTTTTTGAGACAGGTTTCACTAAATTACCACAGACTGCCTCTGGTCTCCAACTTTTGATCCTCCTGCCTCTGCCTCCAGTGTCACTGGGATTACAGGCATGTGCCACTGCGCCTGGCCATTTTTAACTTCTAAGTAAAGTATTTTATATGTTGTTATCAAAATAACACGTACATGTGACTTAAAAAATTAAATAATATGTAGAAGACATACCACATCCATGAGCCCTATGGTACTTCACAAAGACAAATGTTTTTATTTCTTATAATGATTTCTTCTTTATATTTTTAAATCAAAAGTTCCTAATGTGGGATACATTTATAGGATTCAAGAAGTCTATGTGCTTAGGTAGGAGAAAAAAGTTACATCTTTATTAATTTCTAGATTGCAATCATATTCATATGGACAGCAATCCACAATGATAACAGCAAGTATCAAACGGATTGTGATTATATCATTATTGTTGTTGTTGTTAGGTGCCGTCAAGTCGAGTCCGACTCATAGCAACCCTCATAGGATTTTCAACAGCTGACTGTTTCGGGATTGACTTGGGAGTGGATTGCCACATCCTTCTCCCATTTTGTGGTGCTGGGAATCGAACTCAGAACCTCAGAGACTGCAGCACAGTGCTCTAGCAACTGAGCTAAATCCCAGCCCATATCAGTATTAGAATTGATAAATGTTTTCATATCAAGTTGTTGCAAAAATCTATGAAATAGTATTTATTTTCACTTCTACTTCCAAATTGTTGTTGTTAGATGCTGTCGAGTTGGTATCCAACTCATAGCAACCCTACATACAGCAGGAAAAGCACTATTGTTGTGCTTCTCTGCTATTCATAGGGTTTGTAATGGTTGATTGCTATTTGGGAGTGGGTTGCTGGGTGCTTCTCCCAAGCCTACAGCTCCTGGTGTTCCGTGGAGCTCTCCCATCCAAGTACTAACCAGGCCCGACCTTGCTTAGCTTCAGAGATCTGATGGGATCAGACTCCACAATGGTATGATTGCAGGGTACTTTTAAATTAGATCTTATTTAATGCATTATTTTAAAAGGCTATTTATCAATATATCAAATATCTGTTTAATATTTTTGTGTTTCAGTATAATTGATTCCTTTATGTTGTTGTTGTTGCTGTTGTTGTTAGCTACCACTGAGTTGTGTCCAACTCATAGCAATCCTCATAGAGTTACCAATGGCTGATTATTTTGGGAGTGGGCTGCCATGTCCTTCTGTTGACTCCTTTATAGTTGTAAGTAATTTGTTTTATGCATTTATAATATGAATTTTAAGGATATTTCCAGAGAGTTTACCACACTGCTAATCAAGTTCATGACAAATATATGTGAAATATCTCTGCTGTGAATATTATGTGTATACTTCCGGACATTAATTTATCAACTTTAGACATTACTGGCATCCTTTGCTGTAACAGAAGAGGATTGAGTTCACTTGTAACATTCTATCTCCCCTTTTTCCCCCATCCTTTGATATATTACAAAATTTTGTTTCTCTATAAGTTATATTTTAAATGGAGGGATCTCCATTTATTAATTATGAGCTTACACTCATAATTAATGTTGCTGTTAACTATATCTCTTGATTTTCCATTTTACCATGGGAAGGTACTACATGTGTGTCTTTCATTTCCATCCTTCCACTTCCAAATTTCTGCCTTGCATGATTTATTGTTAACAATGTCAAAAATAATGTTTTCATTTTTTTCTAAAAACATGTAAGTGTTCTGAAAACATAATTAAATCTCCCAGTGTTTGATGTTGTTAGGTGCCATTGAGTCGGTATCTGACTCATAGCGACCCTGCATACAACTAAACACTAATTAGGATAAATACTACTGTTAGTGCTTCTCTGCTGTTCATAGGGTTTTCAATGGTGAATTGATTTTTTGGGAATGGGTTGCTGTGACTGTCTCCCAAGCCTACAGCACCTGATGTTCCCAGGAGGTCTCCCATCCAAGTACTAGCCAGGCCAGACCCTACTTGGCTTCCGAGATTGGATGCCACAGGGCTAGACTGCAGGCATTCACTTGTCAGTGCTTTTCTACTAGTTATAGGGTTTTCAATGGTGGATTGATTTTGGGGAGTGGGTTCCCTGGTCCTTCTCCCAAGCCTACGGTATCTGGTGTTCCCACGTGGTCTCCCATCCAAGTACTAACCAGCTTCTGAGATCTGACAGGATCAGATGCCACAGGGCTACAGCTGCAGACATATGTTAATCCTTGTTGTTGTTCTTAGGGGCCGTCGAGTCGAGTCCGACTCATAGCGACCCTGTGTACAGCAGATTGAAACACTTGCCGATTCTGTGCCAGGCAAACGATCTTATTTATGTTTAAGCCCATTGTTGCAGACACTGTGTCAATCCAGCTGGTGGAGAGTTTTCCTCTTCTGCGTTGACCTGCCACTCTTCCAAACATGATGTCCTTCTCCAGGGATTGTTCTCTCCTGACTACATGTCCGAAGTATGTAAGACGCAGTCTGGCCATTCTTCCTTCCAAGGAGCACTCTGGTTGCACTTCTTCTAGGACAGATTTGTTGGTTCTTTTGGCAGTCCATGGTATATTCAATAGACGTCTCCAGCACCACAATTCAAAAGCATCAATTCTTTTTCTGTCTCCCTTGTTCAATGTCCAGCTTTCACAACCATATGATGCGACTGAAAATACCATGTCGTGAGCCAGAAGCACCTTCGTCTTCAATGTGACATCTTTGCTTTTCAATACTCTAAAGAGATCTTTTGCCACAGCTTTTCCTAGAGCAATGCGTCTTTTGATTTCTTGACTGCTGCTTCCATGGGTGTTGATTATATAGCCAAGCAAAGTAAAATCTTGGACAAGCTCAATCTTTTCTCCATTTATTGTGAAGTTGCGTGCTGACCCAGTCGTAAGGATTTTAATTTTGTTGACGTTTAGTTGCAACCCATATTGAAGGCTATGATCTTTGATCTTCATCAGTAAATGTTTTAAATCCTCTTCACTTTCAGCAAGCAGAGTTATATCATGTGCATAATGCAGGTTGTTAATGAGTCTTCCTCCAATCTTGATGCCGTGTTCTTTCTCATAAAGTCCAACTTCTCAGATTATTTGCTCAGCGCATAAATTGAAGAGATAGGGTGAAAGAATACAGCCCTGATGCACACCTTTCTCAACTTTAAACCACACAGTGTTTCCTCGTTCTATTCGAACAACTGCCTCCTGGTTTATGTGCAGATTTCTCATGAGCACAATTAGGTGTTCTGGTATTCCCATTTTCCAAAGTGTTATCCATAGTTTGTTATGATCCACACAATCAAATGCTTTTGCATAGTCAATAAAACATAGATAGACATCGTCCTGATATTCGCTGCTTTCAGCTAATATCCACCTGACATCAACAATGATGTCCCTGGATCTCCCCCCTCTTCTGAATCCCGCTTGATTTTCTGGTAATTCCCTGTCTATATACTGCTACAGTCGCTTTGGAATGATCTTTAGTAGAATTTTGCTGGTGTGCAATACTAATGATATTGTCCGATAGTTTGCACATTCAGTCGGATCCCCTTTTTTGGAAATAGGCACAAATATGGATCTCTTCCAGTCATTTGGCCAAGTAGCTGTTTTCCAAATCTGTTGGCACAAACATGTTAACACCTCCAGTGCTGCATCTGTTTGTTGAAACATCTCTATTAGTATCCCATCAATTCCTGGAGCCTTGTGTTTCACCAGTTCTTTCAAGGCAGCTTCCACTTCATCCTTCAACACCATTCGTTCCTCTTCATATGCAACCTCTTGGAATGGTTGGTCATCTACCAATTCTTTCTTGTATACTGAGTCTGTGTATTCTTCCCATCTTCTTTTGATGTTTCCTGCATCATTTAATATTTTCCCTGTAGAATCTTTCACTACTGCCACTCAAGGCTTGAATTTTTTCTTCACTTCCTTAAGCTTGAGAAACACAGAGCGTGTTCTTCCCGTTTGGTTTTCTGCCTCCAGCTCCTTGCACATGTTTTATAATATTTGTTTTTGTCTTCTCGAGATGCCTTCTGAAATCTTCTGCTTAGTTCCTTACCTTCCTCATGTCTTCCTTTTACTTTAGCTGCCCAGTGTTCGATGTTTGAGGGCAAGGTCCAGTGTCTCTTTTGACATGTAATTTGGTCTTTTC